>PVJS01000075.1:0-30416 GCA_004027185.1 Glis glis
TTCGTGAGACCCGGTTTCAAAATAAAGTATAAAAAATAGGGCTGGGGGTGTAGCGTGGAGGTAGAACGCCCCTGGGTTCAATCCCCGGTACCGCAAAAAAAAAAAGAAAATGCAAATCCCAAAGAAATGTTTCAGAGGAGTGCAATGGATCTGGGGCTTAAGTTTATGAAGGCAACAAATGCATGCTCAAAACTCATTAAGAAATGTCCATAGAGGAGCTATTTATTGTCTTTCAGTGCTCTTCAGGGCAATGTTGCCTGTTTCCATGGGATGGAGACTCTGAGGTCAATAAGAAATGGATTCCTTGTTCTGGTTAGTCTGGCTTGGTCCTCAAGGATCTGTATATGCTATTAGGTTATCACTCAGGATGAATTCCCCATTAAGTGGCACTTGGTATGGGTCCTTGAACCTCCGGCTCTCATATAGCTTAAGCTACAGAATAAAAAGACGAGATGTAGCCTAAAATCAACTCTTCTCTCCACCTCGAAGAGGCAGCATCTTTAAGCAAGGGTAAACACAGGCAGTCTCTTAACTTAGGCTGTGTTGCCCTAGAATAACAACAATATTCATCTTTTGGTACCATATTATTCCCTTCAGAAGACATTAAAAGAACTTTTAATCTCCTCTGGGAAACATTAACTATCAGATATTATAGAATACTTAAAAGTTCCAAATATCTGAGAAAGAAACAAAATTGGTTTTGAGTGGGAGCTGCAGAGAAAAAAATATGCCTAAAATACAATAAGGTGTTGATGGAATGGTTTATAAATAGAATACTGATGGGGGAAAAAAGAGATTTGAGTTGCAGGAACAGATAACAGAGAATATGAGATATGGATTGACATGTGGGGATTCAAAAACACATCAAAAAGGTTACCATAAATTATGTTCTCCTTCTACACAGCAGTAATAGTTGCTACGGATGGGAAATGTATTTAAATAAATTTTCCCTTAAAATAGTGCATCATAAAACATGTTTTCATATGAACTTGAAAATGAGAGAATGAGTTGTCAAGGTCAGACCATGTAAGAAGCTTATGATTGCTCTTGGATTAATCAATACAAGGACAACCTTAGGCAAAAGAAGGGACACATGGAGGAGAGATGTATCCTTTTCCTATATTTACTCATGCATTTTGCCAAGGACTAGTTTATTGAGTTTTGTTCTGAATCTCTTAACCACACTGGTATCTGAAGCTGGTCATTGAAGACTCTGAGTTCTCTTTTTTTCCCATGGACTCACCAAGGAATGAGCATAGGAAATCCTTTTATAATCTTCAAAGCTTATAACTTGTTCTCAAGTAAAACTAATTTTCATTTTACTCACTTAAATGGTAGCATGGTTTACCGAAAAGACCACGGGCAGGCATTCTAACCTTGTCACTAATCACACGTGTGACCCTGGACAAACTCCTTGACGTCTCTGGGCCTTGAATCTTTCATACTGGAAATAAAGGGATTGAAAAAGAATTTTCAAAGTTCCTGGCAGTTCTTTGATTCTGATTTTAATAAATAAATACATGGCCCAGGTCATGAGAGCAAATAGAATCCAGACCATTGTATTTCTGTGTCCAGTTTTCTCTGGTTGGGCAGTTCTGTCTCCTAAGAATCAGAGAAAAGACAATGAAAATAACTTTACACACTGTATTCCATTGAGTTGGTAAATATTTACCAAATGATTGAGTCAATGGGTAAATTGATCTCATGATGACTGTATATACCCTAAAGAAACCAATAGAATGTTCTGAAAATAAAGTGTGAATGGTAGGGAATGATTTCTATTTATAAATTTCCCTTCCTGGTCCATGAGAAGGTTGAAATTTTCAATAAATTGATTTATTCAGATCACAATATACTTCCATGGCTATAATCCTTTGTTGGTCCTGTTCTCTTACTGTAGACATTATTGCCTGCATGTCAGAGATAATGTGTTTTTAGTTTTTAAATGTCAGGGAAATGCACATATTTTTGAATCTCCTGACAAGGATGAGATACCAGTATTTGCACATAATAATTGTGCAAGGTATGTGGTGTTTACAAGGTAACAAATGGGTGGCATTCACAACTTGAATGAAGGATGTGCCCTGTGCATTCCATTTGCTAATAGTTGTTCCTCAAATATCAGTATAAGTATAATCTTTGCCTATCATTTGTGTATTTAAATAGTTTTAGAAGTCACCAATGATTTTAGTCAAGAAGCAATCTGTGAAAGCTAAGTCAAAAATAGTGCCCATTTCTATGCATTTACTGTCACAAGGGTCTCTTACGGGGAAGTCCAGAGAACTGGAGTTTGGATTGACCACTGCAAATGGGAGATGACAGGCAAGATGAGAGATGAGGAGGAGACTTTGGCAGGGGTGGAAATTGTGTCAGTAGTACTCAGAAAAGCTGACACCCTGATGCAAGTCACAGAAAAGGAGCACTCGTCTCCCTCCCACTTCAGCCAAATGGAGCACACTTCAACAAGAAGGGGTGAGATAGAAGCAGACTAATTCTAATTCTACAAAGCCATCTCCAAGTCTTGAAAAGAAATGGCTAACCTGATGATTCAGTTGTCATTAAGATATCTTCACATACATTAAGGATGAAAGGGCTATGTATTCCAACGAGCCAAGCAAGATTTCCTCTTCCCTGTGAACATTTGTCTGATTCTCTATGTAATACCGTGAAGGTCCTTTTCCAATCATATTTTACTTCCACTTGACCCAATTTTCTTGTGAATTTCCCTCCACTTGTGAATCTCCCCATTTGAGTACTAAAGATATTTTAAATAGTTTATGTAACCCTTTCTGCAGAAAGCCCCTTACACAATTTTAAATGCTTTGTCAAAACTTGTGTATACCCGTGAAACCTGTTGTTGAATACCATCTGGTGATAAGTCTTTGGTGAGGTTCTCAGGCACCCCCATTTAACCAGCATATCAGAAAGACTTGTGTATTTTGGTTAATGCCTGAGATAGTTTCTTGAGATTGTATTTTGTCCATAAAAGTTGAGAAAACATAGGAAAATTAGTGATTATAGATGAGCAAATTCTTCATTAACTACTTAAAAAAACTTTATCTCCTAATTCTGTCCAATTTCAGTTAACAAATCAAATGCATGTTATTGCATTTATTTTATAGTTATATCAGTTGTGTGTATTTTCTCTTAGGTTTTTAAGATTTTTGTTGAGTATTCCTCATGTTCTCTGAGCTATGCTAGCTGACCTACAGAAATACAGTGGCATGGATTATATCATGGTGTTTTCCTTAAAAACATGAAAATCTGATAAAATAAGGTAAAATAAAGAATAAGGCCAGTGGGACATGAGCTTCTCCTATGTTCTGCCAGTCTCTGCCTTCAGTTAAAAATGCTAAATTTGTTTTTTAATAGAATATAGGATTAGCCAGGTGTGGTGGCACACACCTGTAATCCTACTACTTGGGGATCTGAGATAGGAGGATCATAGGTTCAAGGACAGCCTCAGCAATGTAGGAAGATTCTCAGCAACCTAGCAAGAACCTGTTTCAAAAAAACAAAAAGTAAAAAGAGCTGGTGGTATAACTGAGAGGTAGAATGCCCCTGGGTTCAATCCCAAGTTCTGCAAGAAGAGGAGGAGGAGGAAGAATGATAGCTTTATTCAGTGGTAGTAAAACCACATCTGGCATAAAACATTCAGTCCTGGACCCCTCGATTTAAGAGGAGTTAGATAAGCTGGAATGTGTTTGGAAGATAATGGACAATCCCAAGAACTATACAGCATAAAGAAAGACTGAAGAATAGTATAGACTTAAAGAAGAAAGGATAGGGGGGAATAGTGAAAGATGTCTTCAAATATTTGAAGGCCTTGCAGTATGATTGTGTGAAAAAAGAGGGTTATAATAGACATGTAACCTAGATGTTTCTAAAATCACCAACCCAAAGGGAAAAATGAGATCTCATGCCAGATTTTATTTATCTGTCCCTCATTTCTGTGACTGTAGGATTTGACCCCAGCACTCAGTTTTATCCCTGTTTATGTCTTTATGTCCCCAGGTTATTTTCAAGGTACTCATGATTTATCTAGATCGATCGATCGATAGATAGATATTTTTTTCTGTTCTTACCTCCATTGCCCATGAGCCCCATGAAGAAAGTACTTCATGTTTACCAATGCTGCTGGTAAAAACACCATTTTTCTACTAGAATAGTGGTTTCTCTGTGTCCCAAAGCTTCAAAACCGTTTTAATGTAAAAATCTATGGGTCTCTAGGCCTAAGCAAAAGTGGTTCTTGTGTTTTATGCTAAAGGGGGGAGCCAGTCCTGTTTTCCAATAAAATCTGAGTCTGGTTGCTGGAACAAGACTAAAGACCATTTTTCCTTCGGTCACACAGACATCAGCCCAAGACAGCTCATCAAAAATGTCTCCTTTCCTTCTGTAAAATATATGTGTAGAACATACATGACACCCGGGAAAGAGGGAAGGGGCAGGAACCAGACTCCCACCCTCAAAATCAGAGCTGAGCACTGGTCAGACAAAGACAGAATTAATGAGTAGAATTTACAGGGAGATGTTCAGTATAAAGAAATACTAGTAGATAAGTGGGGCTTTTGTAAGATAAATGTGCTACTTTAGAAGATACTCACCCCCATCACTGTTGCTGTTCAAGTTTATTTTCCATGATCACATGGTTAGAAAGGACAGAAGGAGCAAGTAAGTATTTGGACTATAAAAATTCAATGATTCCTTCCAACTCCAAGATTGTAGGACTCTAAGGCTCTACTCAACATGAACATTGGGCAAGGGTGTGGGTGATTGACTGATCCATGGGTCATAGCAACATGGTCATCATTGCAGTCCTGGGAGCAAGTGGGAAACAGGTCAGCTCTTTCTTTACATGAAAGCTTAGCCCCATTTCTCCAAGTGCATGTACACACTGCATTAATATCACTTCGAGAGCATATTAAAATTTAGATTCTCAGAATGAGAATCTTGGAACCACTGTCTTAAAGCAGTGCTGTCCAATAAAACTTTTGGTGATGATAGAAATGGTCCATACCTATTTTGTCCAGTGCAGTAGATACCAGCCACATGAGCCTACCAAGTATGTCACATGTGGCTAGCACAACTAAGGAACTGAAAATCGAAATTCATTTTAAATTTAAATAGCCGTCCATGCCTACTGGCTACCATGTTGAAGCAGCACAGTTCCAAAGTATAAGTAGGAGGAAGCTTAGAAGTCAATTTGAGACATGGGATGGTGTGCCATTGAAGCAAAAGCATGAGACTAGAGCAAGGATGTAGCAAGAATTAAAGAATTATAACAAGAAGGGACCTTAGAGGTTATGTAGTTCAATAGTTCTTAACCTTTCTAAGGTTCTAACACCCTTTGAGGATTGTTAATAGCTGTGGATAGTCTCAGTCAGTAATAAACTTGTACTAATTCATCTGATAAATTTAGATGACTTTCTGAAGCAAGAGCATTAGAGAATCCCTATGGCTCATCCAGTGTACCTTTTCCAAACCAGGAATCCCCAACTGAGAATTCCTGATATAGGAAAACATCCCTTGGTCTATAGACAAGAAAACTAAAACAGAGTTTCAGGATTGGCCCAAGGCCAATCATTTATCATCAGATTTGGCTTCTATTGTCTCCCCCTTCTGTCCTCTACATCTGTCTTTACCTCAGGTTATGTAAACATCATGATATATGTGGATAGTAGAGCTAGCTAAGATTTATGCAGAGAACTTGGGATTTCAACTGGGCATGTTGGTATGAACATACTTGGGTTTGTTAGGTAGTCCTATGTTTTTGAAGCACTTAACCTTATTCTCCTGTTTTTAGAAATGTAGTTATTATTAGCATATTGGAAGTGCAGGAAGAAAAACAAAGTGCTTTTGCTTATCCTTCCTTTGTTTTAAAAGAATAAAATGTGGTTCAAATGAGTCAATAAAGAGAAGCCTGGCTGTTTGGTATCTGATTAGGGTATCCTTTATGCAATCGATTTTCTAAGATCTTAGTCATACTGCAGAAAGGTCCCAGTACATTTCAGGAGTATTAACTGTTAAAAATAGTTTTCAGTTGCTGGGTAAATACCAATTTGCAGCAATTGGGAAGAAAAATTTAGCATGACTGTTTACATACATTGTAGAGAGAATATTAACATCACCTTGAGATATCTGTTGTTTGCTTGTATGCATGAAGAGAGAAAAGGCACTGCTAAATACAATACTTGGAACTCACATTTGCTATTGTATATTCATAAATATTAATCTAGAGAGATAATTAGCTCTATAAATTTTACAATTAGCCTTTCAGAAGAGAAGTGGATGCTAATAAAAAAAATAAGGCATGCTTTTAAGCTTCTCCACTGCGAATGTTTTCTCTCTCTAACATCTCTGAGTCAGAGCCTGCCTTTGTTTAATCTTTTCCTGAAATAGGCATACTTTACACTTATTCTATTTCTCCCCTGAGACTCTAACCTTGCAAGAGAGAAAAGAGATTTTCTATTCTTAAAATCTGGTTGCCATCTATTTTTTAAATGCTTACATTTTTTTTCACTAAAATACCATGAGATAACAAAAAAGGTCATAGTGTCAACCCCCTAGGAGATGGCACGGTTTCAGGTCAAGTGAAATTTACATATGTTCTTCATTCAGGAGAAATCAAGATATTTGTATTTGTGGGCTTGGCATGTATTGATTTTTACACAATACCCCAGTCTTTAAGTCTGAGAGTTAAATCCTACAATTTCATATCATTCCCAAATTAGGAAGGTGTTGATCCAAAGATGTTTCAATGCCTCCTTTTGAGCTTGTCACTTTGGGAAGTTCAAGAGAAACTATGTAATATACGGGGAAAACAGTTTAACTGAAAGTTGACAGTGGTAAGTTCCAGTCTTCTTAATACTTGGGTCTGTCCCATAATTTGCTTCTCTTTGAAGTTAAGAGAATCAGCTTGACCAGTGAATTCCTAATCTGCATATACATTAGAAGTTGCTAAAATACAGATTCCTGGGTTCCTGTTTAGCATGATCTAGTCAGAACTGCAAAGGAATAGGGCCCATGGATCAGTTTTGAGCAAGCTCCCCTGGTGGTTCTTATGTTGCCAGAGGAAACCAAGCAGATTTCATACGGCAGCTAGTGAACTCAATGGTCTTTGCTATTCCTTCCTGTTGTAAATGTGATCTAAACGTGCAGTGATTGATGCAGAGTACAGGAAGGAGAGCTCTGGAAGAAAGTGGTTGTTAGTAAGGATTATTCAAATAAAATACAAAATGTGAGCAAAACTAGAGGCTGGCTGTGGCCTTTCCTATTTGCTCTGGAATATTTATAACCTGCACAATAAAAGTAGGTACAAGATCAACCAATTTTTTTTCCACTGAGGCAGCCTAGAACATTCCCAGGAGAGAAAATAGCTTGCTTCTCTTAAGCCAACCATAACTGAATGGTGGAGGAGCCTGGAACCCTGTGCCAAGAAGCACAAACAGCCAAACATAGAACCAACTGAGAAAGAGCAGCAGGACACTGACTCATGTGACAGTGGCCACATAAGCATCATCTGCAATTTCAGACCCTTGTCATTACGAGTTAAAAACCCACAGGTTCCACAGTCAGATCTGCATTCAAACCTGAACCCTACCCGTGGTTCATGGCCATGTCACCTTGAGGAGATCTGAGCTCATCTTTGCGTTCATTATAAAATAGAGATAGTAAAACTTAAAAGCAGTTTGAGGAGTAAATCAGATAATGTTTGAAAAACTCATAGCAAAGAGCCTACCACTTAAAAGCCAAAGGGGGGGGAATAGTTCTTCATTCCTCCTATTCCCTTATGTAAATGATTCAAGTTGGATCCATTGCCAAGGCTCTCCATGAAGCCAGTACAGTACCTGGAACATGGGAGGGGCTTGAATTCTTACCTATGGAGAAGAAGGAAGGAAGGAAGGAAAGAAGGAAGGAAGGAAGGAAGGAAGGAAGGAAGGAAGGAAGGAAATACACAGTGCTTTATTAGTACCTGGCACTGATCTAAGCCTCATTTGTTCTTCACATTTGATCAGAACTCAGAAAGAGGCAAAGCACAGAGTTAGTCATTGATTTTCTAGTATCCAGGTTCTTGTCTGTTGTGTCATGCTACTGGAAAAAGGAAAGCGAGATCTTATCATCAAGTAGAATGTGAAAGCAATAGAGCACCCTTAGGCAAAATACACAGTTTGCGAGGTCTGCATGGGGATTTATTTTTCAAAATTCCATGTGACAACTGTAGGTAGGACATGCATATTTGGGTTGCTGTAGTCTCATGATTCTATTGAGTGATAACCAACCTGCTTTTCTCATTTTATTCCCATGTGTTCTTCTCTCGTCCCCAAAGTGTGTTTGAGATCACTCTTAGTTCAACTATTTAGGGATCCCAGCCAAACAACTGCACGTGAAGAGTAGAAGTGAGTCCTCACTACTCAGTGAAAGTATCAGGAACTTTCCAAATTTTTTTTACTCATCTGGTATAGCAAAGTAAGTATCTTCGTATAAAAATAAAATATGGAAACAAACAAAAATGTAAACTGTAGGCACTCATTTTTCCTTGTCTCATTTCAAGTTAAGTTCTTAGGAACTTCAAATATCAGAGCTATCCAGGTTAGTCCCAGTATTGCACTCTGAGAATTCCAGCTCAATTCTTTTTGTTTGTTTGTTTTTGTTTTTATACCCCTCATGACTTTACTACTGAGAAGCCTCACTTAGCTAAATTCAAGAGGAGAATGAGGGTGTAGCCAATATGGAAAAAGAACTTGTAGTTTTCTGGCCTTCCTAGAGAAGACCCCAGGAAATGTTGTATATAGATATTTGCAGACCTGGGGAAGTGTATAAGATTTTCCAGCCCAAGAAAAATGTTAACGAGCTCATACTCACTCAAGGTAGGGGAGCTGGGGGAAAAAAGTAAAGGTTCAATTTTTTGTTTTTACCTAACAAAATATTTTAACTGTAGTGAAGATGTAGATGTGAACCCTTCTAGCATATTATATGTCAAAGAACTATAGATGTTTCCAGAAACTGAGCTGGCAGGCCTAAAACTGAGCATGTTTTTCAACTAGCAGTCTCTTCGTGCACGGACGGACCCCTGACCCATTCATTCCTCTACATCCCAGGTTGGCTTGAGACACCTTAGTGTCTTCGGAGGATTGGTATTTGGAACTTTGAGCCACAGGGGGAAACAAATTACTTCAACCTTGAAGAAAACTTTTCCCAAAGAAGAAGGAGCATGTCAATGAACCAAATGGCTTTGGCTGCCACGGCATCCCCAGCTGGCCTAGGGACCCCATCCTTGTCATTTACTCTTCTGAACCTCACAGGAACCTTGTAGCTCTGGCATTCTGTGAACATGAGGTTGGTCCAGAGTGAAAGCTAAGGGCCCTGTAGGGTTGCACCATCCTGGGATACCTAGGATCTTCTGAGGGGATTCAGAGCTGCCAACTTAGGATTTACCACAGAGCAGTGCTGCTTAATATAGTGGTGGGGTGCAGGTGAGACTACCAAAGAAGTCCCTCATTGAGGAGTTGTAGATGATTTGAGTTTGGTCCTGATTAATGCACTCTGATATTTCAAATAGCATTAAGGAAGTGTATAAGATTTATATTTTTATCAAAAGATCTCATGGGTTAAAAAGGCTAAGCAATATTGCCTCAAACCATTAATGGAATGATGAATCCCCTGGCTCTTTTGGTTATTTTGATCAGATATTATTATTATCATTCCTCAGGAAATTTATTTTATTTAAATACTTTTGTTAGTGCAGTATAAGTGCATATCATAGTGAGATTCAAAGTGATACAAACTTACATGCACGCATCATTTGGTGTATTTCCCTTTGTTTACCTGTCCCCTCCTTTTTTCTCCCTCCCCATATATGTTAGTGAGATTGGTAGTGAAACCTTTTTGTATGGACATAACCTTATTTGAATTTTTCCCTTCCCCATCCTTATTTTTCCCTTCCCCACTTCCCTCCCTCAGTCCCTTTCCACTATTCTACTGGTCTGTCTCCTCATTTGAAATCCATGTTGCTTCCTATTTTTGTTCTAGCTTCCACATATGAGAGAAAACACAGAACCCTTGACTTTCTGAGACTGGGTGATCTCCCTTAGCATGATATTGTCTAGTTCCATCCATTCTCCTGCAAATGACATAATTTTGTCCTTCTTCATGGCTGAATTAAATTCTGAAACAGATCCCCAGCCTGTTCTGATGTGGATGCATCCCACCCTTATGTTGGTGGTCCTTAACCAAGCACCACACCCTTATGTTGAAATACAATCTTCCCCTTGGTGCTTTGAAATCTGTGACGTCACACTTGTCTGGTTTGTGCATTTGCCCAGTAACCTACTTGCCTCTCCACCCCCACCAGCTGTGCTAGGTAGTTGTGGCTGATGTCATCAACCTCATTTGCTAGACTATGAAACTGAGACTCATGGGTGCTCAGTGAATCAGCCCAGGCCATTAAGATAGCACTTGGCCAAGCCAGGGGCTAGAATGTGCCCTTTTCCCTACACTGGAGGACAGGAGCCACTGTCTCCGTTGCTCACAAGAGAAAGTAGATGAGTTCTCACCCATTATTCAGCCTGTCTGTGGCAGAAAGGATGAGTACAACCCAGGTTTTCTGGCTCAGAGTTTTATATTCTTTTCTCTACATATACCACTTCTAAAATAGCTGGTTAAGGTCCTACGGCATTTTCAAACACTAAGAACAATGCCCTTAGGACCCTAAAAGTAGCAGATTCCAAGTGCCAACCTCTGGCTAGCTTTTCAGCCCTGGGAGGAAATCAGAGACAAATGGTGTTAGATTCTTCCTGGGCAGCTCAGGAATCCTCGTACAGGTCCATAGAGGTGAGGCCATTGTTTGGGAGGTCTGTTCCATCTCCAGGGATATAGAGATACACATTGCCTGGGATCAACACACATCACCTTGAAGTACACACATGCACATGGACACACACAGGCATACACGCACTTACCTTTTTAGATTCTTTATTTGGGATAGACAGATGGGAAAAAAAATCTTCCTAAAGTTTATTATTTTCTGTGGCAAGAGGGATTTAAAAAATTGGTTATTTGGAACCTACAAAGAATCCCTTACCCTCCATTTTAGCCATTACTATTTAACATTTCACCGAGGCCCTTATGAGCAAGGAAGTCTCTAAAACTCACCCTGGAGCAAGAAAAAACCAGGAACCAGAGCAATTCAGCCACTGAATTATCAGCCCCAACTGGAGGGTGAGTTGTGGAATCAAAGGCGGAATTCTCAGGGCCAGATGGAGAGTAAATGGTATGATCAAGACCCCGGCTGCTTTCATCTCTAATTCCCTTTTGATAATGTCTTGTACTGTCATGGCCACCAGACCTGAAGCAGTCCAGTGCTTTCAGGCTTCGTCTTCAGCCTGTCCTGATAAACCACCCTGGAGCCCAACGGGCCTGCCTTCCTGGCAAAGTTCAGTCCGAGGTGTCTCTGCCTCATTCCATGATCGATTTACCTGCAAAGCTTCTAGAAAGTACCACGTCTGACCCCTCCCCTTTTGCCCAGTCAAAATCTTCATCAATTTCTCAGCTGATTATTTGCTGAGATCTAAGTTCTGGCCCTTTCTTCCTTCTTTCCTTCCTTTCATCTTTTTTCTTGCCTTTTGCCATCAAAACTTATATGACTCCATCCGATGCTTTCGAACCTTATTCCTTTCTAGAGCAAAAGGCATATGTTAATTTGCTGTGGTAGGCAAATAAAATTGCTTATCCCTAATAAGCACACAAAAATGCAAATTAAAACAATGAGGTAGATGTTTTCACTTATCACATTGACAATATTTTAAATATTTAATTCTTAGTGTTCACAAGAGTATGGTAAAACATACAATCTTGTATACCACTGAGTGACTATAAGCTGAAACAAAGTTCCTAAAAAAGCAATTTCACCATTTATATTAAGACCTAAAAGAGCTCAAACCCCCTGACCCAGAAATTTCATTTCTCTAAATTTACCCAAAAGAAATAGTGAAAGGTATGTAGAGAGATTACAGAAACATTCAATGTTGCATTATTTATAATATCAAAAAAGATAACTAGCCGGGCGTGGTGGCGCATGCTTGTAATCCCAGTACTTTGGGAGGCAGAGACCGGAGGATCCGGGTTCATAGCCAGTCTCAGCTCTCACTCTCTCTCCCTCTCTCTCTCTCTCTCTCTCTCTCTCTCTCTCTCTCCTTAGTGAGGCCCTCCGCAACTTCGTGAGACCTGGTTTCAAAATAAAGTATAAAAAAATAGGGCCGGGGGCGTAGCTCGGAGGTAGAACGCCCCTGGGTTCAATCCCCAGTACCGCAAAAAAAAAAAAGATAACCAAAATCAAACATCTAATAAAATGAAACATTTAATAGAAATGGGATGGTTAAAGGTACAACAGTCTATACACACTCTGGAATAATATCTAATTATTAAAAGTAGATAACATGGAGATAATGCCTTCAATGTAGTAATATCAATAAAAAAGCAAAATACAAAGTTGTATATATAATGAGGATAGGTATATGTAAAATATGTAGCTGAAAGGAAATATATGAACTATTGAGTGGTGATCTCTGGGTAGTGGGATTATAGGTCATGTTTATTATTTTCTTCCTTAGGTTTCTTCATTTTCTAAATGTTCTGACCAGAAAAAGGGGGGGTCACTACTTTTTTTTTTGCGGTACCAGGGATGGAACCCAGGGGCGTTCTACCTCTGTGCTACACCCCCAGCCCTATTTTTTTATACTTTATTTTGAAACCGGGTCTCACGAAGTTGCGGAGGGCCTTTCTAGGTAGAGAGAGAGAGAGAGAGGGAGGGCAGAGGCTGGCCACGAACCTGGATCCTTCAGTCTCCACCTCCCAAAGTACTGGGATTACAAGCGTGCGCCACCACGCCTGGTGGGGCACTACTTTTATAATCAGGGAAAACAAAAAGATATTTTTAAATTAAAAACTGCTGTTAGAAATGGCAGTTTGATCTACCCCTTTCTCAGATCATAATTGCACTCTTTTAGGAGCCTGACTTTATTTAGGACAAAGGTTTGCCATGAATCGGATCCTATGGCAATTCAGATACAGAAGGAAATCCCACAGAGTGGGCATTTCCCAGGCACGAGGTCTCACTGCCAGGAGCGCTTTGTCAGTGGCTCCCAGGTGCCTTCCTGGGTGTGCATTTAGAGCAACAAGTCCCTCCTGTGTTCACTGTGAGCCATATTGTCCTGGCTTAGAGCGTGCCAGCTACCCACGCTCCTGAGTGTACGCTCACTCACACACACCCTCTTGTAATTGGATATGTGTGTGTTTCATTAAATTCACTCAGTCAGCAATTTCTACACTAAATAGTCCCCAAGGCCAAAAGAAGAGGGGGAAAGAATCAGTAATCAACATACTACTTTCAAGTACAGAGTACCGACCTATTTATAAAAGGAAATTAAGTAAAACCGGTAATTATAACTAGCGTACAACCTTTCAACATAGTCAATGAGAAATTCAATTTGCTTAAAATAATGAGATACTCTGGCAAGCACAATCTGTTCATAGGCTGTTCCCAAGAGCCTGGGGATGGAAAGGAAGCCCTGGCTGACATTTGATACTATCTGTCAGTTTATCAACTCTGTCTCAGGGTGAGTTTTACGATGGTGCTAGGAGGTTAGGGATGGGAAAAGGAAAGAGAAAAATCACTCTTTCTCTTTTCTATACAGTTAGAGGAAACTTGTTAGAAAATGGATTCGGTTTCTATTTTGGATGTGCGAACGAGTGAAATAATCTGCCTCAGACCTGCTTTTCTCTGGATTTGTGTGAGCACCTTGCATGCCTTCGCGTAGTAATCCAAACCAAATGGTTGATCTCTGAGACACCTGCTTTGCTGAATACTCACAGATGCCTTTGCCTGCAGATCATCTGCATTTTTCCTTGCAGAGTTCCTATCTTATGAGTAAGACAAAGATAGATAAAAGTTGAATTAGACAGTGTCAAAATAAACCACTATCAACTGACTTGGGGCCTTTCCCTAGCTCACTCCAGTCCACCTCCTCTGGATTTCATTCACTTGTGCATTTAATCATCTATTCAAGTTTTTTTAGTTTATCCTAAGTACAGTCAGTTTGCATAAATTTGGGAAGTGGGGGAAGAAAAGGGTTGTTGGGAATCTTCAGAAACCCTCTATTCTAATAGAGAAGACCCATGAACAGGGCATTATGAAAGTATTGAAAGTGTCGTGGTTGGGATATTTGAGAATGTTTAGATACACCTACCCAATCCAACCCGAAGGGCCAGAGGGAAGGGTTAGGGAGCCACAGGATGAGTCCGAGTGAACCAGGCTGAGAGGAAGGGTATTCCCAGCGGAGGGTTCATCTTGAGCAAAGCCAGAGATGCAGGAATCACAGGCCAAGAAGTAGAGTGCTCTTGTAGAAAGCCTAGTGGTAACCCAGGAATGGTAAGAGATGAAGGTGGAAAAATGGGCAGCTGGATCAGTTGACTTGTGCTATGTAACAAGCAACCCCCAAACCAGGTAGTTTAAGATGACAT
Organism: Glis glis; assembly: GCA_004027185.1. Taxonomy (NCBI): domain Eukaryota; kingdom Metazoa; phylum Chordata; class Mammalia; order Rodentia; family Gliridae; genus Glis; species Glis glis. Next base: position 14,518 of record PVJS01000075.1, read on the forward strand.
CTATTTTATTTACTCATGAATCTGTGGATCATCTGGGCAGTTCTTTTACTCTAGTCCAGCTTGATGAGAGGTAGATCATCTAGATCAGCCTTTCAGACACATCTGGCCAGATGTGACCTCATGTGGTCTCTCAACCTCAAGGAAGTCAGCCTGAGGTTCTTCGTGTGGAGGCCAAAGGGTGCTCCAACAGCTACAAGAGAGTGGTATCCCCAGTGCCCAAGCTCTTTTCAAGCCTTTATTTTCATTATACTTTTTAATGTCTCCATTGGGCAAAGCAAGTCATGTGGTCAAGGCCACAGTCAATGTGGGAGAAGACCATCAAGGGAATACAAACAGGAGGTGTGATATATTACGGTCCAGTATTCTAACAACTTACCACAAAAGGGGATGATAATAAAGGGCCTTGAGTGACCTGCTAAGGAAATAAGAATTCACTTAAGACTTTCAAAAGAGGAGACTTGTACTTTATTTTATTTATTTATTTATTTATTTATTTATTTATTTATTTTAGTGGTACTGGGGATTGAACCCAGGGGCATTCTATCTCCAAGCTATGCCCTCAGCCCTATTTTTTATTCTTTATTTGGAAACAGGGTCTCACTAAGTAGCTGAGGCTGGCTGAAAACCCAGATCCTCCAGTCTCAGCCTCCCAAGTACTGGGATTACAAGCGTGCGCCACCACACTCAGTTAGAGACTTATATTTTAAATGGCCTGCCCAGGTAATTATGATTTCAGGGAAATTGCTGATTCTGTGATAAAAACTGATTTTCTGGAGACAGATAAACGTGGGTTTGGATCATTGTCCCGCTACATTGTAAATATGGGATTTTAAGCAAGTGTCATAACCTCTGTAAGCCTCAGTTTTCCCCCCTGTTAAAAATAAAGACCAAATGCCCTGTAGGGTTATAATGAGTATTATATGTGATAAAGTATATACAACACGTTAGCATAGGCTGAAGCTTGTGACATGCAACCATTAACCATTGGCCTTCATTATTGTTGCCATTCTCATGGATTTAAGGGTGGTTGGACTGGGAAGAGTTTGAATCCAGATACAGAAGTTCAGGTGAGAGATGATGAATCCTGAAATGGACAACAGTATTTGAGGCAGAGGGGGGAGGATACCTTTGAGAAATATTAACAGTGGCAGAACAGGGAAATTGAGCGCATGTAAGAGTCTAAGAGTAAGAAAGACTAGGGAGAAATCTCCAGATTTTCCAGCATAGGTGGCTGGTTGGACTGTTTGTTTTTAACTAGTACATAGTTAATCAGAAGGAAATGCTGTTCAGAAGGAAAAATGATGATTTGTCTGTGAGTTAAGTTTGGGATACCTATGGGAGAATAGGCTCATCAGTAGACTGATGAGTACCCACTGGATAAACGTGAGCTTTGGTTCAAGCCACCATATGCCCAGGCTGAACTTGCAAACGTGGGAAAAGAAACTCTGGTCATCCATTCAGAAGCCTCCTTTGGAAGTGGCTCAGCTCAGGGATGTATCTGGAGGCAGAAAAATCCAAAGTGGCCAAACAGAGATAAAGGGAGCGGGAACCTGGAGAAAGTGGAGCAAGATTTTTCCTCCCTCTAAGAGGAAGCAGCAACTCAAGACTGATCCAAACAAGGGAACTTCAGAATCCTAATCACATGAGAACTAATGATCATCAGACAGGATGAAAAGAAAGTCGTGACTTTGTTTAAAAGCTACAGAATTATAAACAGGGAGTGCTGGGCACCAAGTCTGTTCTGCTAGGAATTATCTCAACACTTAATTCTCAGAACTTTGAGTAAGCTAAGGGAATCCATCTCTACCCTCCAGAACCAGAAAGTCTTACAGCCAGAAGGGAGTGAGCTGATCAATGTAGCAAATTTGAGGGACTGCCCCAGACAGCATGATAGTGGCTGGAACCTCTGACCTTAGATTTACCTCAGACAGAACCCTTTCCAGACAAGCTAGAATACAGGGCAAGGGATCTAGAAATATTGATCCACTAGGTCATTGTTCTTAAGCTGATGCAAACCATGGACCATCTCACCATGAATATGCATATAAAATTACTCGTACAAATTCAGGATGTGCACAAGCCTCTTAAAGGCTATCCATGGAAACTCTAGAAGTCCAAGGACTCAAAGCTATGAACCTGGCATAGAAAGGTAGGTGATAGGAGGGAATATAACAGCCGTTGGGGCCATCGAATCCTCATTCTGAAGAATTGTACTGAGACCAGGTCATGGGCAGGATGCACAAGGCGTGTATGATTTAACCATGATGTTAGCTGGAATGATGGAGAGATTTGATGTTGACACACAGAAAATGGTTCAGAAAAACCATCACCCCTGCTCCATTTTGTTGTCCTGAATACTGAGTCTAATGGGATTGAGCTTGGGGAAAAAGGAAGGCTGTTGGAATTTGAAAAGGGAATCCCAACTTTTACCTGTTTATAAAAACGTAGCAATACCAAATTCAAACCTTTATTATAATATTTGTTTTGAAGGAAGGATTTAAAAAACTGAAACTTCACTTATTGGAGTTTAGAATATTGTTGCCGGGCAGTCCGCCTACTCTCTGCTTTGCCTCGGAGTTGCACGCATGGCTTGGTGTCCTTTCAGAGAATACTGTGTGCACGAGGCTTGGGTCTGCTTTGCTGTGGTGGGTGGGCAGCAATCTGTGCAGAAGGAGACCCAGTTGTTTCTGCAAAAAGCGTAGGTGCCCTAGTAGAAGCAAGTCGTTCTGTATTCTAAAGCAGATTGGAACATAGAGGGTGGAGTCTGGGTCCTCTTGGGCCACTAAACAACTTCCTGTTTGAAGAAGTTGGAAGGCCTCTGGTGTGGGATCCCGCTTGGCCCCTCTGGGTCTATGTATTTGTCATCTTTATGCAGAGTTTGGGGTGCAGGTTTCCAACCTCAGTGTGAATGGAGATACACCTCTTCCATACTAGCGCTGTCTTGTTTTCCTCCAACTGATATATTTTCCTCCTCAGCCTACTAAACTACAGTGACTCCTCAAAGTTTGCTCAAGAAAACAGATTCTCTCATTCATTCATTCTGCTCAGCCACTCCCAGAGCACCAAAGCTCCGCTGCTTGCCTTTGCAGGTTGCAGTCACTGGCTTGGTTATACCAAAGCATCCTCTACTCAGATTAGGAATGTCATAAGAGAAACGGAGTCTCCCTCTCACCCTCAAAGCAAATCTGAGCTTTTCAAGTGGACTAATCCGTGATGCAGACAGACATGTCTCCAGTAACTTACATTTTGGAAGAAGATAGATAACTCAATCTAAGAGAATGAGGTGCCCAAGAAGCTAGAGAATTGGCTCATGCACATTCATAAGCTTGCAACCAGATGCATTGAATTCTGAATAGTGGTGCATTGGAAATACCATTTTAAAACATTGGCGTATTTTTAAGTAAGCCTTGAGAATATAGTTTGTTTGCCTTTTGTCTCACTTATAAGAAACTCCTAGAAAGTAAATCCAAGCAGCACACTTCAGCATGTTGTGGACAGAGTAATCATAGCTATGTTTATTGAATAATGACAAACCACTCTTCCAAATCTTTTCCCAGGTTCGCACAAATGTAACATAGAAAAAAAATCAACTCCTAAGTTCCAAGAGAATCTTTTGTATAATAACCTGTTGATATTATATAATAATTATAATGAACCTTAAAGGACCAATATGTGTCACATAGTCCTCCAAAGAATCCTTGTAGTCAACTCCAAGTTAACGGTGAGATTGGACAAATGAAGGCAATGAAGTAAGACACCATTAACAAAAATCCTATTTCAAGCACCCCAATCCCGGGCCTCTTCCGCCATGTGCTGCTCAGTGTTTTACAATCTTTTTCAAGTGTTCATTCTAATGACCTAGCACTTGACTACAGATAAAGCAACACATTTGTCCAATTAAATATTTTCTCTTAAATACTCCCCAGTACATCCCCCAAGAAACTGGTAACTAGGACTATCACATAAAAATTACTTCTTAACAAAACCCAGGCGTAAGACCTTTATTTTAATAAGTCTAGTCTAAGGAGACTATATTTTTGTGAAAAGGGGATATATCATTTATCAATACAGTGTTTTTTAGTTAAAAAGGAATCACTGGGTACCTGGATTTAAAATTTTTTTTCGAACGGTACTTTCTTTTAAACTGATATAAACCTTGTGCCAGGGAGAGTCAGGGTCCTGAAGAAAGAGAACATTTCCATCTAAAACACTTAATGGAGACGGGCATGGTGGCGCATGCTTGTAATCCCAGTACTTTGGGAGGCGGAGACTGGAGGATCCGGGTTCACGGCCAGCCTCAGCTCTCTCTCTTTCTCTCTCTCCCTTTCTCTGCTACTTAGTGAGGCCCTCCGCAACTTCGTGAGACCCGGTTTCAAAATAAAGTATAAAAAATAGGGCCGGGGGTGTAGCGCGGAGGTAGAACGCCCCTGGGTTCAATCCCCGGTACCGCAAAAAAAAAAAAAACACTTGATGGCAAGTCTTATATTCCACCTGAATACTTAGGATGTAATGCTGATGTGGTCAAAGTTTGTGTTCTAGACCCCCAATGGGCGTGGATAATATTTGAATCTATGTATTGTATGTGTTCTCATTTCCTACATAGGAGAGACCTGTAAAAGCTTTTTGTTACTCTTCATTCCTTCAAAGGAGCTCTTTTATTTTATTTATTTATTTATTTATTTATTTATTTATTTATTTATACTGGGGACTAAACTCAGGGTCATTCTACATTCCCCAGCCGTACTTTATTTTGAAACAGGGTCTCGCTAAATTGCTAAGGCTGGCCTCCAACCTGAGATCCTCCTGTCTCATCTTCCCAAAGTTCTAGGATTATAGGCGTGGTGCACCACCACACCCTGCTCAAAGGAGTTAGTTCCTTTTGACTTTTACCCCAGTTCTCTGGGGACTTGGTGATGGAAATGGATTACGTACAATGTCTATGACACATGCTGAACTTCCGTGATAATACTGAAACAGAAAAACACAGCCGCTTCAGCAAATGCCTCGCCCCGTGCAGAGGGGTGTGGTGAAGTGGCCCAGGTTCCTGGCTTCATGGTACATGGGTTCCACGCCACCTGGTTTCAGTTACTAGTTCTGAAGTTCTGAAGTTATGCATACCTGTGACAATATTTGGGAATGTGTGTGTATGTTCAGTGCATGCTGTTTACATTTGATAACTCCAGGACTCAGGCATGCTGAAAAACTAGTGGAATTTCATCATTTTTGGGCAAATCAAGGGGTGATGTTCTAATTGGTGAATAATTCAGCATTCTGCTTTTCTTTCTTCCCTGTGCCTATTCTGAAAAAACCTCATTTTAAAGTTGACTGGTGTATTGATGAGAATTATTAGCTAGTCTAGATTGGAAGAACTCTATAGGGAAGTCATTAAGAGCAATGACTTTTGATGAGACTTAAATTGAAATTTTGGTTCTGCCTCTTAGAAACTGATCAGAGCCTGTCACTTCTTTGAGATTCAGGTGAGTTTCTTACCTGTAAAATGGAGATTTCAGTAGTGTATATCTCTGGGTGTGCCGAGAAGATTAAACGAGATGGTACATGAAAAGTCATCCACACAATGCTTGGCTTGGAATAGTTACTTAATAAATATTAGCAATATAGATTCAATAACAGTAGAAAAAGTCACATTGGAAAGAATTGTTTTTCTGTTTCTGAATTCCAGCTGATATCATTAAATGTGTCCATCAAGACTGTAAAATTATAGGGAGTTGACAGAGAAACATCACCCCTAAATCTGATTTACAATACAAAAAATGGGAAAATGTGCCTTAAGATGGTGAAAAGATTCTCACTGGGCTCCTTGCTACCAAACCACCTGTGGCATGTTTTTTTTTTTTTTTCTGTTGTCTTTATAGTTTGGTCTCTGCCCCCTTTCTTTGTGTGGCTTCATGCTGACCTTTTGCACAGATGCACCACTATAACCTTAGAAGTTGTTATCAGCTAATGTGGCAGGAGCTAATAAACACTTGCAGGGCTGTCGTCAGGAAAATGCAGAGGAATTGATGTGTCCCAGGAGGGTGTGCTCGGAGAAAGGAAGGATTTTGCGAAGAAAGCTTTCATTTAAGGTTATTTTCCTATTTGACATTTGTAGGGAGTCAGTGACCAAAATCTATTTCAAAACTTCTTCCTATGTGCCTAGTCTGCCTCTGAAGTTGTTCTGAAGACCAAAGGACAGTTTGTAACATGTGCCCTGACCATTCTAGTTCTTTTAATTGGGAGGATGATTAAAGTAATGTTTGCATACAGTATTTTTAAAAGGTATAATTTGAGATAAAACAGAGACATGGGAATTACCTCCATGGTGGCAATATTTGTATAAAAACAGGCAAAATCCCAAAGTAGGAGAGGAAGTAGGGGGCTTGGTGCAGAGCTTTGGGTAAAAACTCCCATTCAGATGATGGACACACACACACACACACACACACACACACACACACACACCACCACCAACAACAACAACAACAACTAATAGTCTGAGAGGCAGTGAAGCTAATATGTTTTTTTGACACATATATCAAAAGAGGGGGCAAAGTTTGAGGAGAGGTTTTCAAACTTTGTGTGTGTGTGTGTGTGATACTGGGGATTAAGTCCAGGGGCATTTTACCTCCAAGCCACACTCCCAGCCATTTTTAATTTTTTGTTTTGTTTTTGAAACAGGGTCTTGCTAGGTTGCTGAGAATGTTGTTATGTTGCTGAGGCTGTCCTTGAACCTGCGATCCTTTTGTCTCAGTCTCCCAAGTACAGGAATTAAAAGCAAGCACCACCATACCTGGCTGGTTTTCAAACATTTTAGATACAAATCTTCTCCAATGATTTTTATAAATTTAATAATATAATTTAATAATATAAACCAAATTTAATATAAAGCCAAATTTAATAATATAAACCAATAAAAGTGAATCAGTAGAACATACTACATGGCACTGTTTAAAGCATTCTATATACAGTTGCTTATGCAACCCTCTGAAACTATTCATGACTCCTATTTCACAGATGAGTAAACAGAAGCACAGAGAGGTGGAGTAATCTGCCCAAAGCCACACTGTTAGTAAGATACAGTGTTAGGATCCAGAAAGTCTGCCCCAAGACCAGAAAACTCTGGAAAGACTTTCCGGAGAGAAGATTGGGCCTTCTGGAGACCAAACCAGAAGAAAAGAGGAAGAACATAGTCCTTCCATAGAGTGATTTACCAGCTTCAAAAAGTTCAGCCAGCATCCTACGTTTTAGAATTCCCTTTCATTATTTTTTGACAGCCAAATGGAATTTTAATTTCCCTGCTGAAATCCCATGGAAGATAATCCCAGCCTCCCTTGACTCAAATCTCCAAAAAATGTTCCAGTGGGAAATGGAGAGAGAATCCCACATAAAGTTTCTGGTGCATTGCAGAGAGAGAAGGGACAGAGGAAGGTATCAAGAAGAGACAGAGGGAGATTGTAATGGTATTGTGGAAATTGTAGGACATCTCCAGCTGGGTGAGAGGATTTAATCAAAAAGCATAAAGAAGTTTTGATAACCCAAACATGTGCAGCACTAAAAACATATGGTTAAGTGGAAAACAGACAGGATTCCCTATCCCTTTGGGGTCAGGGACGCCCCTCCTGAAATGAGGTACCTTTAAACTGTGCTGGTTTCTCTTCTAAACATCATTTCTAACCTTTGAAATATCTAATTTACTGCATTATAAATTTAAACAATGACCTACTTGTGCTCTGTTCCCTCTCATACACTTAAAACAGACTTAGCTCCTGTCTGTGCATTCTCTCAATGGAAGTTTGGTGCAAACCTTTGATATCTTTCTTCCCATGATTCGCAGCTATACCCACTGAAATGGGCTGTGTCCCTGGGCCTGCCTTGAATTTCCCAAGCCCCCATTTACCTTGGACGAGGTCAATCTCTTTGAGTCTGGGCATCTGAAATATAGGGACTCATTCATATCTCTTCCCAATAAGGGATCACACTTCACACTCACAGGAGGAGCACAATCACTTTTTTTATACTTTTAGTGGTGCATCATAGTCTCACATCATAAGGTAGTTCACAGTGATAGTGACGTACATGCCAATCACTTTTAAATAGAGTAGAATTGAATTGTGGAAAGTGGTATTCTGGTCTAGACAAGCCAGTGTAGCAGAACCATGACTTGAAAATCCTTTATACTTAGGTAGATTCATTTGTATTTCACAAATGTTTGCTGAGTGCATACCGAACTTTAGGCTTCATGATGAGTCCAAAAATTAATAAATATAATTGTCAGTGAGCCCACTCTTCTCTCTCCCAATAAAAACTAGAAGCTAAGAAAACTATTTCCTAACACATTTTTCAATTACTTTAAAAAATAGATCAATACTTAATGAGCATGTGTACATTTGTAAAAAGTGGGAGATACCATGGAAATATATCTGAGGTTAAGAAGAACGGGTCTTTTGTCTTAAACAACTTACCTCAAAGGAGTCACAAAGTAGGTAAGACATGGGTGAATAATTCACAGATACCTTTTTGTGTCTTTTCCTAACTGGTATTCTTTGAGGGATTTGCGGTTGTCTCTAAAAAATGAGACTGTGCATGTCGAGGGCCTCGTAAGGCCCAAAGAGGGACTATATATTTACGTTTAAAATATTTCAGATTTCATTCGTGTCTTTTCCAAGTAGTCAGAAAGCTGTTTTTACACCAGTTTTCCATCAAATCACACTGTAACTATAAATCTTCAATTTCATTTTCTATTATTTCTAACTAAAAGCAGAATCAGATAAATGTATGCATATTGAAATACCTGATAGAGCTTTAAGAGTGTGCTGCTCTATTGGATGGAGAATTAGAAATGCAGTCTTCTAGGGAGACTTAAATCTGCTTTAAAGCTATGTTAAGTGTGCTGGGACGGCCCAAAATAGTTCCGTGCAGCTTCAAAATGAGAAAAATAGCCAAGAGGACAATGAACTGGCAGTAGAATTATTTTCCATATATTTTGCAAATCTAGGCAATGTGTTCTCCATTCAAGCCACAGAATGAATGAACAGCAGAGGGGACAAGCCTGAGATGAAGACTCATTGCTTTTACCTGGAGGCCTCTGCCTTCTGCCTCTTGGGATGCATTTCAATCTAAACTGTCTTCTCATCAGGGGAGAGCAGAGAGTAAAGGGGGCTAATTATCACAAAAGTAGACTTCATCACTAATCTCATCACCAGAGCTTGCACCAATAATTCAAACAAAAAATTGCAGTCTTTTATTTTGAAAAAAATCCATTCTCTGTCTCAATGAAATAAGGATAAATGCTTTTTCTCTAATAGTCTGTTGATGACCCTCTGGGTCTTTAGTGTGAATCCAGAAAGTGGCCAGAGAGTAAGGAAGCAATGTCTAGGATATATTCACACACACAGACACACACACACACACACACACACACACACACGTGCATTCATCCTTTCAAAATCATGTACAATTAGTATCATTCATGATACATTTGACACAGGTTGGATTACTTCAAAGAGAAGTCAAAATGTTATTTTGAAGATTTACAAATAATAGCTAGCTCTCATAAAAGAGTTAGCTTAAAGCTCTTTATACTTAATAATTTTATTGCAGTTCTCTAGGAATTAATGAATCAACTATTCTGTTCAAAAAGAAATTTGGCACCCCCAGGTGTGGTGGCACACCCTTGTAATCCCAGTACTTGGGAGGCTGAGACTGAAGGATCGCAGGTTCACGACCAGCCTCAGCTACTTAGTGAGGCCCTCTGCAACTTAGTGAGACCCTGTTTCAAAATAAAGAATAAAAAATGGAGCTTGAGGTATAGCTTGGATGTAGAATGCCCCTGGATTCAATCCCCAGCATCACCAAATAAATTAAAAATAAAAAATAGGAAGGAGGAGGAGGAGGAGGAGGAGGAGGAGGAGGAGGAGGAGTGGTGGAATGTTTGGGTGAAGGACTTTGATAACAATCAGAAGTGGATTGATGTCAAGGTCTCTGGAGGAGGGGAGTGTGAAAATGTAATCAAAGAAAGAAAACCACTTAGTCTCTAATGTTATCGTTCATGAATTAAAAACACAATGGGAAACAATAATTTTATAGTCTCTGGACACAAAGAAATCTTTGTTTCACAGCACCAAATGAATCACTTTTATGTGTTTAAGAAAAATGGGCCAATACTTGGGAGGCTGAGACAGGAGGACCACAGTTTCGAGGACAGCCTTAGCAACATAGGGTGACTTTCAGCAGCCTAGTGAGACCCTGTTTCCAAACCCAGAGGTAGTATGCCTCTGGGTTCAATCCCTAGTAACACACACACACACACACACACACACACACACAGTTTGGCATAAAGCCTTGATCAACAGAATAAAACAGGTTGCAATTATTAGATTTGGTGGGATTATATCCTGAAAATGGTAAATGACCTCAGAGTCGCCTTGTGGCAGTAGTCTTAAAGTAGTAGTAATGATAATAGCAATTTACAGAATTGTTACATATGGTGAGTAAGCCAAGAAGAAAACATAAGTGCTTAGGAAAAGAGCAGACATTGAATTTACTCAGATGTTCTTTGTACCAAGAGCTCTTCCAGTAGATTTTTCTAGAATTATCTTGCCAGCTTCTAATCAGCATTACAGAATTCTTGATCTGATAATGAACAAAAAAGTCAAATAAGCATGCCTGACTTCTTCATTGCGTTCAAAGTAATAACTAACATTGCATTCAAATTAATAATTACTAATGTGGATAATCTTACCCTTATATAAAAAATCTAAATATTCTTGCTGGTTCTCTTTTAAATATGTGTATTTTATATCACTATTACATTGATCTCTTATTAAGGCTCTTGTTACAAATAAAAACACAGAGCTCCAACTATAGGATGTAGCTATACATTTTCTGTATACTCAAGAAAACCCCCATCTTTACAGTTAAATCACCCCTCGCAGGATCCCTCTTTGGGCTGTCTTATGGGCCAAATCAGAGTCCATGGTTGGTCCTGTGGTTTACCACATAGTCAAACATGAAATCAGCTTATAACATTGACTGGGCCACACCCTAGTCAATTCGATCATATTTTATACATGTGCTTAAGTCACGAATAATCCAGGAACTGAAGACCAGAGGGGTGTGCACAGAACTCAGTACAAGAACACAGGGTCACACCCGCCATGTGATTAATGGCCAAGTCATATATATACCAACTGGAAGGCATGCTTTTGGAAGGCTTCCTTTTAATCAGTCCAAGAGACTTAGGTAGGAAAGCGAATGCAATGAATTATTTGGAACGGCAACAGGGCCTCAGAAATTACCGGCCTGTAATCGTGAGCCAGGAACCATGTGCATCAAGTGCCTGAAATGCATGATCTATGCCGAATGTACTGCCAGAATTGTCAGGGCTATAAGTCATTTTACAACCCCAAATGTGACTCAGAATGCTGGAAAGCACCAGTATTTTGTTTTGTTCTGTGCTCCTTCCCATTCCTTTCTATCCCAAACCTTCTGTCTCCTTTCAACCAAGTAAATTTGGCCTCGTTTTTCAGAGGTAAACAAAGGGCGATACCAGGACTCAGTGGTGGTGTTGGATTATGCAAGTTAGGATACATTTAATAGAATATCTGCAGCACCCAGATATCTGTGTTTTTAGTCCGAAAAATAATGTGACTGAGGAGACTTGGCCAATTTCATTCCTCTAGGAGTACTTAGGAGGATTTAGACTGCAATGGAAAATTGTCTGGGCAGAGAATAAAAGACCAAAGTTTTAGTCCCAGTCCTGAAACTAAAAGCAGTTGCATAATTATTTTGAGCATGAATGTCCTTCGTAAATCAGCATTATGCTCCTGACCCACGGTTACTTGAAGAGGAGCTTTGTCCTGAATAACACTTACTAGTGAGAGATTGAGAAGCAGACACCTCTGTCATTCTTGGGCCACTGACATGTATGTTCATAAGTTAAGGGTATCTGCTACAGTCATGAAACAGAAAAATAGCTAGCACTGCATGGGATTCAGAGTCACAGAGGTAGTGACTTGTAACATGTCATAACCAACTGAGAGTTTGTGAAATAAATTTTATTGGTCACCATTATCAGGGGGCGCTGGGGGTTGAATCTAGGGGCATTCTACTTCTGAGCTATACCCCAGCCCTATTTTTTTTTTTCTGAAACAGGGTCTCACTAGGTTTCTGTGGCTGGCCATGATCCTGCGATCCTCCTGTCTCAACCTCCCAAGGATTAGGATTACAGGCTATTGGTCATCGTTTGAGTTGGGCCTTCAAGCTCTCTGGTGTGGTTAGAGTAAAATTAGTATATTGAAGCTATCATTGACTGTATACAATTAGGATGGGTTAACTATGAGAAAGACATTTCTTAAACTTGGAAAGTCTGGTTTCTGATCTATCTACAAAAGCATGATTTGGTGGAAGGATAGCAACATTGAAAGAGAAGTGATTATGGTTTAGACTATAGCTGTTAAAAACCAACTGTGTAACTCAGAGTAAGAGAATCCTCACCATTTTCTGAAATTCTTTCTAAACCTGACATTCCATAGTGGTTTTCATTGAAGGAGAAACCAAGAAAAAATAACACCAAGATCTTCTTTAAATACCACTATGGGATTACATGCCTCCCATCAATATTCAAAAGCTATTTAATGTTTGAAGCTGATTCTTGACCAAAACCAATTTTATTCCCTTACTCAGTTTATAACCTTAGAAAAATAAACATTGAAATATTCCATGAAGACTCCACATCAACCAACCTCTTGAAATGAATAATGCAAGCGCTCTTTGGGGTACCTCATCATGTGTTTTTGCGTGTATGCTTCCTTCTTTGCCATGTTACACTTTATTTATGTAAAGAAAATGTTTAAAAATAGGAAACGGCAGTAAAATGCGCTGCCTGACAGTCTAACAGAATGCCTGCTATAGGAATTGTGACTTCCATTTGTAACTTGTAGGTTTAGACTACAAGGATTGGAATTATGGGTCTATTCTTTGATAGATCTCAAAGCCAAGCCTGGGTAGGAGCCATTCTGAAAAGCAGCAGGTGTTTTTCATTCATCCCTATTTCCTCCAAAACATGAAGTTATCAAAAGCAAAAACATGGTAAGGAAAACAGTGTAATTAACTTTTTTTTCTGTGAATTTTAGAACAAGATCATTCAGTAAGGTTTCTTCATCAGACCAAGACTCCAGGGGGAGAAATATAAAAGGAGAAATGCTTCAAAATGAGTGAGTGAAGCCAGGCACGGTGGTATACTCCTGTAATCCCAGCATTTGGGAGGCTGAGACAGGAGGAACAGGTTGGAGATCAGCCTCAGCAACTTAGCGAGGCCCTCTGCAATTTAGTGAGACCCTGTTTCAAAATAAAAAAATAAAATAAAATAGGGCTGAAGGTGTAGCTCAGAGGTAGAATGCCCCTGGGTTCAATTCCCAATACTGCAACAACAACAACTAGCAAGCGAATGATTTCCAGTTAGATTCAGTGACTTGGTCAAAATGACTACAAATGAGAATCGAGGCATTAAGGCAACATACAATTCTGGGTTTGGGGATACCAACACCATAAGTTCTAATTATGGGTGGAGTGAGGCCAAGTCTTCATTATAACATCACTTATATCCATGGGATTACACTGAAGATACTTGGTTTGGGGATTTCCAACTTAAAGTAGCTGCCCAAGCCGGGTGTGGTGGCGCACGCTTGTAATCCCAGTACTTGGGAGGCTGAGACAGGAGGATCAGGGTTCACGGCCAGCCTCAGCTACTTAGTGAGGCCCTCTGCAAGTTAGTGAGACCCTGTTTCAAAATAAAGAATTAAAAATAGGGCTGTGGGTGTAGCCCGGAGGTAGAATGCCCCTGGGTTCAATCCCCGGTGCCGCAGAAAAAAAAAAAAAAGTAGCTGCTCAATTCAAACAAGGGAGATCGCTTTTGAACACCAGATGTGTTTAACTTAAGACAACCAGCATAATACTGGCCTGGGGACCCACCATCTTTCATCCTTAGTAACTGTCCGTTACTTTAGGCAAAATAACATCCTGGACTTAGCACATCCCACAGGATACTTAATTAGCTCCAAAGACAAAATTAGACACTGCAGATGCCTCTGTTGTTCCATGGTAAAGCTTGAGGGGTTGGATGGATCCGGGAGCCAGACTACTTTATCATCTTTAATGAAAGATTTAAAACTCTATCCAGGTTGAATTAGAGTCGAGGGAAAAAGAGGTGGATGAAATAAAAGCAAATGAGGCCTGACCTCACAGACAGCACTCCACTCTGTCCTGCAGTCTGTACTTTTCTAGCTCTCCCACGCTCTGCCCACCCCAGCCTCTTGATGCACGGGTAGGTGGAGCCTCTCAGTGAAACTAAATAAATGGCGTGATTTAAGATGTGTCCCCAAAGCTTCTTCACTGCCGAGTCTCTTCCTCTGTGGTCTATTAGAATGCCCCAGTAAATATATCAAAGAACTATCTATAAGTAGAAGTACCTTTCAGAAACACCTGGGGGATTTTTTTCCCAAAAATATAGAATTAGAAGACAGGAGATTCCCTAAGTCAGCAGACTTAAAAGTGACGTGCTCTGGTCATAAGGAGTGCGGTGACTCTGATTTATGGCCAAGGTCGGTAGCACTGAGCTGGATGGGCCAGGATGAAAAGCAGCCTCCTTGCAAATATGATCTCCCTGGAGAGAACCATCACTCTTTCCTGCCTCAGTGGAGCGATTGCATTTGCTGCTCCTACAGTTTTAGTGTTTCAGTATTCTTCTAGTCTACTGAGGCCTGCCCATATTCCAGGTGGGAGAACTGAGTCCAGAGAGAGAAATATGCATGTATGTGTGTATGTATGTATGTGTGTGTATGTATCAGCCATGGTCAAACATGTTCACTGGCAACAGCCGAAGCCAGAACCCAGTTATTTTATTTCTGAGGCAGTAAATAGTCCACTCTGCCACCACCTGTCCTATCGCCATCAGTTTGCTTATTTAGCATCTACCAAGCTTATCATGACTTAGCATCCCACTCCAATAAGCAGCCATGAAGCTGGAATTAGGACATAGTGCAACGTATGCAGAACTGTATTTGGAACAGAGAAAGTGGTTCTTAAGTGTTTTCCTCATTAAGGATCCCTTTTATACCACCTGTGTACACAGACTCCTTCCCCGGGAACATCCCAGCAAAAGGCTTTGAGCAGCTGATGAGAATGTCTCTGTTGGAAGCAACGAGGGGGCACAACAGGGTGGGGTATGGTAAGAATAAAATGTGTAGGCCTAGGGTGGTCCAGGCAAACTTTGCTGGAGCCAGCTCTCACCCTTTTAACAGAACCAATAGATGCTTCTTACAAAGGAACTGATAGTTGGCTCCCAAAGTCACTTTAAAGAACAGATGGGAGGTAGGAGTTGAGAACTCTATTCTGAGATTGCAGTAATCACATTAGATGCTGTGGTTTTAGCCAAATCGCCCAACTGGCTTGTGACTCAGTTCCCTCCATCTGCCAGCGTGCTAAAATCATGGCCTGCACCATCTTCTGCACCCACTTTCTTCAGAGATTTGCTCTGAGGAACAACATACAAAACCCGTAAGATATTTTGCATTGATTCAAAACCACTCGGGTTACAAGGAATGCACTGATCACTACTGTTAAGGGGAAATTAATTTTAACCTTTGTATTCAGAGACTATCTGTAGCCCTTTCTAAATGCAAATATTATTTTCAAAAGGACAATTGATCTGGAACCTATTTATGTGGATCAATATGTTTTACTGTGCATCCTATCAATTAAGATAACTAGTTCAGGCTGAAATACCCTTTGATATTTTGATCAAAACTAAAAGGCAGAGCCGGGCGTGGTGGCGCACGCTTGTAATCCCAGTACTTTGGGAGGCGGAGACCGGAGGATCCGGGTTCGCGGCCAGCCTCAGCACG
>PVJS01000075.1:30516-190652 GCA_004027185.1 Glis glis
AAAAAAAAAAAAAAAAAAAAAAAAAAAAACTAAAAGGCAGCCACACAGTGAACCTTGCTTTTCTTCAGTCAGTTAAATAAGATCTATCAAAATGAATATGCTACTGGCTTGATTGAATGTCCCACCACACCCAGCATTATTAATTAGAGCTGTACCGTTAAGATACTCATGGTTTAGAAAATGAGAATATTCTTTCTATGCAAGCAAAGATACATCTTCACATCTTCTCTCCCTCAAAGCGGTGCCAACTCAATACAGCAAAATTTTTCATTCTAAATTTTAGAACATGTGTGAATATCATTTTATTCTCTGAGTAGCTTTGTGAAGTTTATATAAGTTACAATTCGAGGGTGGCATTCCTTTTTAGCAGTGACTTTTTTTGATGGTTCATTTAAAATGATTATGGCTTCAAGTTGTTTTTGCTAATGCGAGAGAACTTTAAAAATCTCAAATTTATTTTTAGACAGACTTATATGTTCTTCGAGATGGAAGTTTGAAGGCATAGTTTTTCTTTGATTCAACTACACTTAATTTACCGGGAACCAGTCTTTCATGCTAAGAAAGGTTTATGTCGCTAGGATGCCAAAAGATTCAACAGTGGATTCAGAAAGGTCATTAAAATTAGTCAAATTTATAATTTGGTAGTTATACAGAAAACAAGTTAATTGGCTTAATTTCTCACTTTCAGACCAGTTTTAGCAGCTGAGGGGAGAAAGTGGTAGATACCTTTCTCTCTCTCTTTTTATTGGTGCATTGTAGTCTCACATAATAATGTAGTTCATAGCGATGGTCATATCCATGCACACAGTACTTGGTGAGCTTCCCCCAGCTCCCTCCCCTTCCCCATACATGACGTTGAGATTGGCATTGGCATTCTCACATATATACATGGAAGTGATTCCTTCAGTGATCCTCCCTCACCCCCCTCCCCGCCCCAACTCTCCTCTAGATCAGCTCCCTCGCTCACTCCACTGGGTTTTCTCCTCCTTTATCTACATTCCCTCTTGTATCCCGATTACTCCCTAGCGCCCACATATGAAAGAAAACATATGACCCTGCATTTTTTGTGACTGGCTAATCTCACTTAACATAATGTTCTCCAGGTCTATTCATTTTCCTGCAAATGACATATTTTGGTTCTTTATTGTTTAGTAGAATTCCATTGTGTGTAAATCCCATGATTTTGTAATCTGTTCATCTGTTGATGGACACCTAGGTTGGTTCTATAATTTGACTGTTATGAATTGTGCTGCTATAAACATGGATATGCATGTATTACAATAATATTCTGACTCCAATCCCTTTGGAAAGGTAACCAGGTATAGCCAGATCACATGGTGGATCCATTCTCAGTTTTCTGAGGAATCGCCACACTGGTCTCCATACTGCTTGTACTAATTTGCAATCCCAATAGTGTAAAAAAGTTCCTATTTCCCCATATCCTCACCAGCATTTATTGTTGTTTGACTTCTTGATGATTGTCATTCAAATTGGGGTTAGATGGAATCTTAGTGTGACTTTGATCTGTATCTCCCTGAAACTTCCTCAATAAGACCCTCAAAACTAAGGAAATTAAAACAGGAATTAATAAATGGGATAACATTAAATGAAAAAGTTTCTGTTCATCAAAATGGCAGAGTTGTGAGTTGAGAAAAGAAAGATGGGCATTTTTGCAACTTAGTATCAAGTAAATCTGAAGGCACACAGAGCCTTAGGATTGTATTACTTTCTATCTTTTAGGAATGGAACAATAGAGATGAGGGTGATGAGGGTAGAGGGGGAACTTTTTAGGTTCTACTATAATCCATCTATGATGTGAGTTGAAAAGTAGAGGTTGGAGCAATACCCTATAAAGGCCAAGTCAGGAATATATTACTCTCTGTCCCCTGAGTTATAATGTGGATCAGGAAGAGACTACTACTGTCATCATGTAGATGTTGCCAGGGACACAATGACATCCAGAGGCCTGCACATCTCTCTTGATACTATTTGCTGACTTGGGGAAGATTCTGTCATAGATGGGCCCCTGTAGACATATCAAGACATATCAAGAGATAGCAAATCACATACCTTTACCCACCTAAACTTCCTCTGCTGTGTCACTTTAAGGGAACTCTGCCTTCCTCTGCATCTTTCCATCTGCCTTTTTCATTTTAAGCTACAGGGATACCACCTCCAATAAATTTACCTTGGCAACACACTAGAAAATGTGGTTCCGTGTTGCAGTAGTAATGTCTTTTAGAACCCATAAATCATATACATTTAAAATTATGACACGGGTCTAATAAGCCATATGTGTAGCAAAACTTAACTAAGATCACTTCAAATTACTGCTAACAATCCTAAAAATGCAACATGATTGAAAAGCCCCTTCCCAGAAAAGTCAATGTCATCTTTGTCCTTGTCTAACCTGATTTCCTCGTTTGGTTAGCTGTTAATGACAGTGAGACCAGAGACGCATTAGACCCATTAATAATATGCAAACAGTCTAGCATATACCCCCTACACCTGTCTAGATGGATTATAGATTAGTATAGAAATACAAGATATCTTTTTTGTCTCTCTATTTTATAGCTAAGACAACTTATTGGTCAAAAAATAGACTGGGTACAGATTTAGTACAACCCAGCATGACTGCAAAGGGAGAGAAGGCAGAGATTTTGTATTCACCCATAGCATTCTCTAAATATCCAACATGACTCCAAAAAGATCTATTATGTCATCCCATCATGCAGTTACTTTTAGGAAAAGAAAAATTGATCACTCTATCCACTTGTCATGTTATTATGTAACAGAAACAAACAATTGACATGAAAATTTCCCTTCAACTTTACTTTCTATGAGATAATTAGAATTATTAGACTCATTAGGTTATTAATTATTAGAAGTATTTGGTAGACTTATTCATAGGAGTTTGACAGTAGCTTTTATACAAACTATAGGCAGTGGTGTTTTAAAAAAAAATAACTACAAAAAAAGCCCCATTGACCCCCAAAAAAAAGACTCCAAATATACTTTATAGGTTAAAATCAAATTCAATCATCTAGTCCATATTTTCCTTTGGTCAGTTTCCCCAGGAAAGAATAAAATGAACTTTTCCATAGATTGTGTGAAAAGGAGGAACCTGCAGTGATGGGGGCAACCTCCCTCATAAATAAATGCAAGCTCTAATCTCAGATCTGTTACTCATCAGTCATGACCTTCAGCATCTTTTCACCAAGCCATCAAGAACTCTACTAGATACAAGGACATACACACCAGAGAGAGAAAAGGGCAAATACATCACGCTGATTCACAGAGATAAATGTCTTGTAGAAGTGAATGGCTTATCATTCCTGAATGAATGGAACAATATGAGCAAAGGTACAGGCATTCGGCAACAGAAGACACTAACAGGAAGACAGAAGGAGGCTGAGTCAGGACAAGTACACCTCTTAGTTCCTCTAGGCCTCCATCCCAACAAATGTAAAGAACAAGGATTTGTGCTGATTGCCCTTTCTGCCAACTCTATGCCGCCTTTGTTATATTCCTTTGGGGGTCATGTGCTCCCCATTTGGGCAACCACATGTGACCACATTGCATGTGCCTCGAGAGCCACATTCTCGCATCGGGTCCTCTTGACTTAGCTCTGATGACTGGTCACTTCATCCTGATGAAAAGCCTAGTTTTCTGCAAATAAATGCATCAACTCTAGTAAGAAAGGTCTTGCCAATGTCTGAACTGCAAGGACAGAATCCTAGTTAGACATTTCTGTTTATAGATAGATGCACTTGTTTTAATTATTCAACTAGCCCGTGGGTGACAAACCAAAGAGCAAATAAAACTTAACATCGGAAGGAAAGCAGGCTGATAAAGCCCATGGTAAGTAGCCATTCAAGATAGCAGTGGGAAAAACCAAACTTTCTTAGCTTTCGAACTCTTAGCTTGGTAGCTTTTTTTTTTTAAACTTAATTTCCCATAGATCATGAAACAAATGTCAAGTGGAATTATAAAGGGTGTTCTTTCTCGTGGTACTGGAAATGAGGGTGGGCCACGTGGGGGATAGTAATATCACTGTTACTTGACAGTATTATGCTCTGAAAATATCGAAAAGCAAAGAGAGTTTAAAATGGGTATTTACATATAATATCCATGCATATTTACATTTAATATCATATTGGATTTAATTTTATTACTTTCCGGGAGGCAATTGGGAGAAAAATAAACACAGAGGAATGTTACCTCATTGGCATGCAGAATCAATATGATAATCACATGGCTGATATAAACTCATAAGAAAATGCTTCTGACATTTCATCGGAGCTTCTTAATTTAGTATTTACAGTGTCTGTGTGAAATGATAGAGTAGTTTTATTGTTTAATTATGGAGATGGCAGAGTGTAGCAGATTTCTGACTTTTCCCCCTTAATTACGATTAGCTGCCTCTCAAACTGTTGAATGCCGAAATATGTAAGTTGGTCTCCTATTCGGCTTGTGACTGCTTGTATTGAAACTAATTTCTAATCCTCCCTGAAAACTGCTCTAAAAGAAAAAGTGTCTCCTCTCCAATATGTGGACTTTTATTATGAGCAATAATGTAGCACATGGGTATGATTATGGTGAGATAATCACACCGCAAAAATAGAAATGATGCTTGCTTCAGAGTAAGATAACTTCCCCAAAATGATTATTCATCTTGCCGATGTCCCTTAGATGTATCTCTCCTTCCTGTAAGGTGATAAACACTTTTGGAAACAAGAGTTGAATTTCTTTTTTATTACACTCAATGTCTATAATTTTTAAATAGCATTATTTGGTCTAGCAAGTGTAGACTAGAGGGGAAGTCAGAATGAGGGATAAACAAATGCATTGGCCCTCTCCCCAGCTAGTATACAATTCATGAGAGTAAGCTACAACCAGGTAATATTTGTTGAAAGGAGGGTGGGCTTGTGCTTTCAGGGTAATTTGGATTTGAGAATCTACTTTCACCAATCACTAAGGTTGATTAGGTTGACCAGATGTCTCCTTTCTTCCCCAATTTCCCTTTGGTGACATTGATCATTTTTATGCCTTTGAATTAAATACCAGTTATATGTGTGTTAGCATTCCTTTTCTACCAGGTAGTAGAAAAATGCTCCCCTGCCCCCTCCCACTCATTCCTCTCCAAATAAGTGATTCTCCCAATAAAGACCACCACTACAAAGAAAGCCAACGGGAAATGCAAGGCTGTGCTTCTAACCCTGCAGCAAATTCTATAAGACAATTCTCTACAGAAGTTGTTTTTCTGACTTCAGAGGTAGATCTATCTTATGGCAAATGGCTCCATTTAAACCAAACAAAACAAAAGTTATAAAATTCTACTGTCTCCAGGACCTGATACGGCGTGATTAACATTCCCCACAACTTCACAGGGGCTGCCACGAGGAGCTCAGTGAGGAGAATTGATTGAGTCACTTATTCAAGAATAAAAATGAACAAGGTGCTGGGCCTGCTGACAGGGAGAGAGATGAGGCCGGCCTTATCTTCATGTTCTTGCCCTTGCCCGTTGCTATCACACTATTAAGATAAAGCAGGTTACCCAGGTTTATAAGGCACTGATTAGAAGTTGGATAGTGAATTGAGGATTTTCTCTCTGCAAGTATTGGCCAGAGCCCAGATAAAGGTGAATTGGTAAATGAAAAATCCACTCTGTAGGAAACAGACATAAGGAGCAGTCCCAAGTGCTTAGGCAGCCAGACAGAGCTTGGTCACAGTCAGTGCTTTTACCATAATGGTGGGTGGTGATCAATTAATGGGAATGATGAAGAGGCCAGCGCTCAAGACCTAGATGGTATCTATGAGGCTCAATTCAATAAGGGTCAATCTGGTTCCTGTCTCCCAGTTCCTAGGAACTGTCTTCCCATCCGTAAATGAGGCCTGCTGTTGTATGAATGGGAACCACTCATTATTCCCTGTTTTTAGTATACTTTTATCAGTTCATTGTAATTATACATCATAATGCAATTCAGAGTGATAGGAATACACTTGTTCACAGCACTTGGTGAGTCTCCCCCCAGGATCCCACCTCACTCCCTCCCCTTCCCCGTACGTGTTGTTGAGATCGGCATTGATAATTTCTCGTATGTACATAGCATTATTTGAAGTGTTTCCTTCATGAAGTCTCCTTTTCCCACCCTACCTCCCTCCCCTAGACCCCCTCCATCACTCCACTGGAGTTTCTCCTCTTTTATCTGGTGTCTCTCCAGCATCCACATATGAGAGAAAACTTATGACTCCCTCACTTTCTGTGACTGGCTCATCCCACTTAGCATAGTATTTCCTAGTTCCATCGATTTTCCTACAAATGACATAATCTTGTCCTTCTTTGTAGCTGAGAAATTCCATTGTGTATATATGCCACAATTTTGTAATCCATTCTTCTATTGTAGTTGCTTCCGTTTTTGGAGATATACGACATATAAAGTATAGTCAATCCTCATTATTTGCAAATTCCCTCTTTGTTCATTCTCCTTGATAAACATTTTTGTAACCCCCAAATCAATACTCCTGGTGCATTGGCAGTCATTTGTGGACATGCATAAGAGCAGGAAAAGAGAAAAACAAACAAACTGAAGTCTATCAACCTACATAGTCCCAGCTCAGGCTGAACAGGGCAACATGGTACCTTCTCGTTTCAGCTTTTGCACTAATAAACAAGTGTCCTTTTTATGGACTGTTTGTTTAATATGATGTTTTCTACATTTTGTGTTCTTTTTGGTAATTTCTCTGTTGCAAATGATCCCCAAGCATAGGGATGAAGTGCTGTCTAGTAGTCCTAAAAGCAAGAAAGCTACAATGTGCCTGATGGAGAAAATCCATGCATCAGATAAACTTCACCCAAGCAGGAATTATTCCCTTCAACAGAAGGAGTGAAGGTGCTGTTGACTTTGAGTTCAATGCTAATGAATCAACAATCTGTATTAAGTAAAGTGTCTTTAAACAGAAACACACACAAAACAAGGTTATTATTGGTCAGTTGAAGAACATGTTGTGACTAGAGACTCAGAGGAATCTAACCCTGCATTTTTTTCTAGGAGAGTGGTCTATTATTTGCTAAGTCAATGTTTGTGGTAACTTTTACAGAACATAACTATGACAAATAACAAGCATCAACTATATTTGGTAAAGTGAAAAACACTATGCAGACTAAAAGAGTTTTGTCATTGTTGTTGTTTATTTGGGGTTTTCTCGTTATTTAAACCTTCTAGTATAAAGCAAATTCAGAATTTATTGCTTGGAAGAAATGGGGAGATTCCATGGCCTCCTGTCCTAGGAATGACTACTTTTGATTAGATGTTGCTCCCTAACAAGTCTCTCAATCTTTCTGGACTTGGCTTGGTATATAAAATAGCGGGTTAGATAAATGTTGCTTCCAGGTGTTAGGTCCTATCGAAAATGCATAATTAATATTTGTTGAATAAATGTTGACTTTTGTGCAGGGTGAGAGATGGGGGTCTGTTTTCATTCTGCTACATATGGGTATTCAGTTTTCCCAACACTATTTGTTGAAAAGGCTTTTTTCCAGCATATGTTCTTGGCTCCTTTGTAAAAAAAAAATTAACTGACTATAAGTGTTAGGATTCATCTCTATATCTTCTATTCTTTTCCATTGGTCTATGTGTCTGGTTTTGTGCCACTACCATGTGGTTTTCATAACTATAGCTCTGTAGTATAATTTAAAATCAGGTATTATGATGCCTCTAGTGTGCTTCTTATTGCTCAGGATTACTTTGGCTACTCTGGGTCTTTTGTCCTTTCAAATGGATTTTAGGACTTTTTTTTTCTGTGAAGAGTAACATTGGTGTTTTAATAGGGATTAAAGTGAATCTGTCGATTGTTTTTAGTAGTATGGCCATTTTGACAGTATCCATTCTGCCTATCCAAGAACATGGGAGGTCTTTCCATCTTCCAAGGTCGTCTTCAATTTCTTTCTTCAGTGCTCTATAATTTTTGTTGTAGAGGTCTTTTACTTCCTCCATTAGATTTATTCCTAAATATTGAAATGAATATGATTTTATAGTAATCCTAAGGTGAGAGCTCCTGCTATTCTGGTACTGTCATTAGGCCAAGCCAGCTTCTCTATGAGCAGAAAGAGGCTATCATCGACCCAGCACCCTCTAAGAGAATGAGGGCAAAACACGTCTTCCTCCCCTCCAAAGTTCTCTTTTTAGACTGAACAACTTGGATTGGACAATATCAATCCGTAAACAACAAATAGTTTTTCAGATCTCTAGCAGCTACTTCTTCTAGAAGAATGAGAACTTTAGTAGTGATAGGGTGGACAATCAGGCTGACATGGAATACCAAAATAATAGCTAGCACGTGCTGATTGATCACCCCATGCTGGGCATTTGTCCAGGTGTTAAGTCATTTAATACTTGCAACAACACTTCGAGACTACCTTTAACTCCATTTTAAAGTGAAGAAAGCCTGGCCCAAGGAGGTTAAGTAGCCTGGCAAAGGTTACACAGCTATTTAGTGGCTGCACTGGATTTTGAACTAGGCCACCTGACTGCAGATGCCTGGCTTTAGCCACTAGATGGATTAGACCTTCAAGCTTCGTTTCCTCTTAGGAGGCATGAAGACACCAGAGACTCCCCATGCCTTGGGCTTTGGATAAAAGAAAGGAGAAGGTAGGTACAAAAGAATAAAGAAAGAACAGGAAAGGGAAAGCAGAGAAAACCAAAGCACAAAACTTTTCTGCAACTAAGTAACCATAAACCAGATTACAGCCTCATTGCCCAAAAGGGTGCACATCTCATTTATAGCAGTATTCTAATTCCATAGCACCCTAATTCTTTCCTAACTGGTACTGAGTTTCTTTGCTGGGCTCAGTAACTAATGAGACTCAGAAAGAACCCTGGACATTACTCTGGATTTCTTTTCTTCCCTCATTCCTTCCCTAAATCAAAGCAATCTTGAAGTCATATCAACTCAGCTGTCTTAATACTTCTTGACTCTGAATGGCTTTCTCAACCCTCAGTGCTGTACCTTTATCGAACCCCCATCACCGTATGCCTCCATTACTGCCATAGTCCATTCTTTGGTTTCTTGGCCTCTTGCCAGTCCATTATCTATAAATCCAGTTAGAAGGATATTTCCAAAGTATGAATTTGATGCTACCTAAAACCAGTTGATGGCTCCCTAATGCCTGAGTAAATCTGTTTCAAGGTGTATAATGATCTGAGCCCTTCTTCTACCCAGCCTCTTTGGCTCCTTTCCCATATCATCTCAACACTCCATGCCTTTCCTCGAAAGAGGCATAGTCCCGGTCACCTCAGAGCCTTTGCACCTGCTGGACCCTCAGTCTTATGGATCCAATATGAAACTTGCCTGATACAATCCCTCTTTTCTTTTGAGTATTTAAGTGATCAGTCCATCCACGAAGCTAACTCCAACTCATGACTGGGTTAGATAACTCTACCATGTGACTAAAAGCACTCCAACCAGTTCTCATCCCAGCTTGTACCACAGTGCATTGTAATGGTCTCTTGCTTGTCGTCACTCTCATTAAACCGCAAGTTCCCTGAGGACAGGAACTGTCTTTATCTATCAAAGGATCACCACTGCCTGCCATAGGCATATTAGTGAGTCAGAGTCAGTAATTATTTGTAGTGGCAAAACGAAAAAATGAAGGGGTCTGCAGACTGACTCCACATTGTGAAACTTATGACAGTTTTCAGAGGTTCCTGCTTCTAGTCATTTCTCTCCCTCCCCCCCATTGATAGTCAAGAGGGAGGAAGGCCAGGTACCCTGTAAAAACACCACAGGGGCTTCCAAAGTGAAGCCAGGACTAAGTACCACACGGATGGTGCAATAGTGCATCCCCTATTTTAGGTACTTTCAGAAGATCTCATTTTGGTTTGGAGACTTACCAGCATAAGACTTTGAATGGAACTCAGTGAAGGGTTCACCACCTGGAAAGGTGAGGTGATGCTTGAAGCATGTTCAAGATCATCACCATCAGCTGAGGAAAGAATTGAGCCTCTCAGCTTTGAGATGAAGATGAGTCATGAGACAGAGGAGTGGACTGCAGGCAGGATGTGTGTGCGTGTACCTGGTTTAGGAATCAGTGGTACAGAGCTCTCTTGGTGGCCACAAACAACCTGGCATTACTGGCTTTTCACAATAGGATGATCAGATGCAATTCTGTCACTCACAAAGGAGCTGCTGTCTGTGGAATTGGCCCCTGTGAATAATACCTTCCGGAATTTGAAACCTATCTGCAGAGGATCCAGAGGAGGCCCAGCTTATTCTCCAGAGGGCAGCAAGTGTGGGTAATCTGTGTAATAAACCTGCATCGGAAAAGAGCTCCGTATTTTACTGGAAGTAAAAGGGCAGTTTGTGAGTTGATTGCAGAATGATCATTTAATTTACTCTGAGTTATCTCTGCTAAGACTTCATTCTGATTCTGCAAAGATGCTGTTCTTAGCAGTGGGGAATCGTGTCACTCTGGCTGCGTTCTAATGGCATGAAGCCTCTTTCCTTTAGGCAGAGCGGACCATCACTCCATCTCCACTGGCCACAGCCGTCACCCAAGGCCACAGGAAGTGGTCTGCCAACACCAGTGTTTGCTTGTACTTGGGGGAGAGAGCTGGGACGTATATCTGAGCTAGGCATTAGGAAGCGGGCAGATCCAAGAGGAACTGGAGACAGTGAAGGCAGAGGACTTCTGTGTTCAATTAGCTTTTTGCCACTGTGGCAAAATACCTGAGAAAATCAACTTAGAGGAAAGATTTATTTTGGCTCACGGTTTCAGAGGTCACAGTCTGTGGTTGGCTGGCTCCATTGTTGCTGGGCCTGTGGTGCGGTAGAGCATTATGGCGGTAGGGCACGGCAAAGGAAAGCTGCTCAGCTCATGGCAGCCAGAAAAAGAAAGAGAAAGAGGTGGGGAGACAGAGACAGAGAGAAGAAGAGGGAGAAGCCAGGGACAAGATATACCCTCTCGGGGTAGGTCCCCACTGACCTACTTTCTCAAACTAGATCCCATCTTTTAAAGCTTCCACCTCCTCCCAGTAATGCCATCAAATTATGAATCTGTCAATAGATTAATCCACGGACAAGGTCAGCGCCCTCGCAATCCAATCATTTCTTCAAAGCCCCACCTCTGACCTTGGTGCACTGGGGAGCAAGCCTTCAACACGTGAACCTTGGGGGGCTTCTCAGGTCCAACCATGACTCCATTCTTAAATAATGGCAATGATGACGATGTTTTATAAAGAGCTTACTTTCATTGAGCATTCACAACATACCATCCCCTGAACTAAGTGCTTTACGTAATTCTATTTCATTTCATTCTTACCACGCCTCTCTGAGGGAGGGTCTGTGATAGCCAACTTACTAGTCAGGAGGAAGAGATGCAGAGGTAAGTGAACTGCCCAGTGCCAGCCAGTGGGTTAAGTTGGTGAGCTAGCCTGGAACAGGGCAGCCTGACTAGAGAGTTGACACGTTTAACCCCACACCAAAGAAGGTGGAGAGCCCATCGGATAAGAATCTGATAAAACTGGACTCAGCAAGTCTCTCTGGATTGACTCCTGTGCTCTCGTCTCTGCATTTCCATTGATTGTTTAGCCAGTGTTTTTTTTTTTTTTTTATCTCTCTCTCTCTGTTGCTTAGAATGAGAAAGAACAATAGGCTATACCAGGCAGTGTGCACTGGGAAGAATATTCCCAAGGGTGACAAACAGATCCCTGTCTCCATGGCCTTTGCTTCCTTTTATCATCTCCTCTGCTTTAGTGACAGTTGATATAGATCATAGCTAAGCTTATGTGCAACTTTCTGCAATCCATAACAGAAATCTGCTCTGAATCAATGTCTGCAATCCTCCACCAGAAAGAACTCTCAGCACCTTCAGCCTTTCACCTTTGCTACAGTACATGCGAGCCATATTAACAAGTCACAGTAGTGCTCCCATTGCAGTACCATAATCACTTTAAAGACATGATCTAGCCAGGTGTGGTGCCGCACACCTGTCATCTCAGAATGTGGGAGGCTGAGATAGGAGGACCACAGGTTTGAGGATGGCCTCAGCAAGTAGCGAGACTTTCAGCAACCTAGCGAGACCCTGTTTCAAAATAAAGATAAAAAATAGGGCTGGGGGTGTAGCTCGGAGGTAGAATGCCCCTGGGTTCAGTCCTGAGCAACACACACACACACACACACACACACACACACACACACACACACACACGTAACTTGATCTGCATCTACACAATCAAAATATTGGTTTTCAATGCAGTTAATAAATCTGGCAACCTTAATCAAGTCATATCATCTTTAGCTTATTAGGCCAGCCAATGTATCATGGGTCGAAAAACTGACCCAAATGAATGTCATACTATGTTTTCAGCATAGAAACCAAGTCCTAGCGCTAATATAAATTTTGATTGCAGAAAACCCTGGGGGATACAGTCTCAAATCTCAATAGACCTAGAAATCTGCGACTAGCATACTACCCTGAGATGTTTTCCTGGAATTTGAGAAGACAACCATCCTAGGCACTGAGACTTTTTATTATTTTTAGAGAAATTCTGCACTGCTGAAATAATTCATGGATAGTCATCTCTGTCCAGGGAATGAGGGGATAAGGAGCAGATACACAGGGACAC
Organism: Glis glis; assembly: GCA_004027185.1. Lineage (NCBI taxonomy): Eukaryota > Metazoa > Chordata > Mammalia > Rodentia > Gliridae > Glis > Glis glis. Next base: position 43,143 of record PVJS01000075.1, read on the forward strand.
AAAGAGGCAGATGGCAGGATAAAAGGTCCTTTTGCTGCCACTCTTGTTAATAATAAAATAAGACGTCACATGGACATGTCTGTCCAGTCTGCTCATGCCCTTCACCAGCAGCAGTGTCACTAAGTCTAAGTGGGTGAGACTCTTTCTTCAGGCTTACCAAAAGTAGAAGAAAAAGTGTGAGATAAAATAAATGCACCAACTAAAAAACTCAGTCTTCACACTGGCCTTTTGTGACTTCTTTTTGCCAAAAAGTCTTCCCTGATTCTTTCTCAGTTTAATTAGGTAGCAAATGAATAAAATGTAGTGAAGATGAGAGTCCTCCCTAACCCTGTGGGTATAGTATTGATAGAAGGGACAAATTAAGGATTTTCCCTTATTTGGCCTTTAGTCCTCTTGCTCCATTACCATTTGCTGGCCTTCTAAGTCTGGTGATTGAGACAATTTTTACTATGGAAATAGGGTGATAATAACTACCACCAGCAGCGATAGCGGCTCACATTTACTAACCTCGTACTATAGGCAGCTGCCATTGTGTATAAATGCATTTTATTCTCACAGCAACCTTTCATAAGGCACTTGAGTGGCTACTGATATTAATCCCATTTTACACCAGAGGCAACATCGCGTATCTCCGAAGCCCAGTAATAATGCCTTATATTTTTGTACAACAAAAGCATCATGCTTTGCTGGACCAGCTGGGAAGGCAGTGAAATTTCAAAACTTCAAATCTTGAAGGAAAACCTGAACAGCAAGGTTTTCCCCTTAATGAAGTAGCCTCGGGGCCCAAGCCAACAGCCCCTTGCTTGATCATTTCTAACTCAGGCTGGGTTTGGAATGCATCCTTGTAGGGCCAGCTTCCTCGAGCTGGCCTTTCTTCCCTGCATCCTTCCCCTTCGATCCTTAGCCCAAGGTCTCCATTCAGATGTCTTACCCACTTCTCCTTGAAGAAGTGCCAAGTTACAGGCACACACAGCATAGTCCTCACCCCACAGGGACAGGGTAGATCCAAGCGTCTGGGTTTCTTTGCTAGCTCAGCGAGCCCCACACGCAGTTCAGTTTTTTGAAAGCTTTGGTCATTGCATCTATCTCATGTAATTATGTTTTTTTTTTTCTAAAAATACTAAGTTGTCTGCTAAAAAGAGTCAAACCCAGAATAGTGAGTGGCGTATAACTGTAACTCGGTTCCACCTGCCGCTGGTGACCCGCCAAGATGGAAGATGCTGCTCCTCCCTGCAAAGAGAATGGCGTTTGGGGCGTTGCTTCCAACCTGGACCAAAAGGAAAAGCGAATGCAGACTTTTTTCTACCTCGACTTTACTATCATTAAGCTGATCTTCTTGTGTGCCTGCATCTAGTCGGTCGTGAAGCCTGTGACTGCTTTATTGATTCATGGTCCATTGTGGGTTTGAAGCTGCAGAATCTCCCCCTTCTCCAGACAGCCTGGGAACTGCACCCAGGTTTCCATTCACTCAAGAGAAAGAGTTGTTTGCAAGTCCAGACCTCACCATGCATTCATGTTAGAATTTGTATTAGTAATAGGTAGAGAGTAAATGAGATAAGACTGATCTACGGTAGTAAATCTGTCTGACCTAAGTGAGTTTCATATGCAGTTAACAGCATGTAAATTTCCTAAACATGATTAACAGCCTCATGCACACGAGACCCATAAGCTACTGACAAAGCTTTCATGAGGGAAAGGGGAAAAAAAAGAGAGAGAGCGAGAGATTACAAATAAACAGATCTTCTTGAATTCTCCCTCTAGGGTCTTGTCATTTTGCTATAGATTTTATTCTTTCTATTTTTTTCTTGTGGTAGAGCTTGATATTTAATGCTTTTGAGGGTTCCTATAATATCACGTTGAGACAGAATAATTCTTCAGCTGGCTGGCTCTGATAGAAGGCTGCAGTAGATTTTCTCTTTGGTGTACTTCATTGACACCTTATTAAAATGTACTTTCTTCTGTATATTAATTTTGGAGTCCTCAAATCCTGAAAAATCAATCCTTAATCACATGCTTAAAATAGGATTTTAAGATGCTGAGTATTTTTCTCTGTCAGCACCACTGACCACATATCAAGTGTTACAAAGCTCATAAGAGGGTTTTTGTTGTCGTTGTTGTGTGGTTGTGGCTTTTGTTTTTCAGCAATCCTTGAAACCTAGCACCCAGGCAGACCAGGGGGCTTTGTGCACAAAGACAAACCTGAGAGTCCCTCCAATTTCCAAACCCTAGGTCTTTGGTGTTTAGGAAGTCACTGCTAAGTGGCTATTGCAATGGAATTAGAAATTTTTCAGAGGAACTGAGGTTCTTGGGTCACCCAATAAAAATGTATGGAGAAGCTTCATGCACTCGACAGCCCTCCAGAATGCCTTGATTTTATTTCTGAAAAGAGGTGAACAGACTTCAGGCAGATGCATAAGACTTCAAAGCTCAGGTCCTCGAACTTTCCAATAAAACCTCTGAATAAATGCATGTGCTTGCAGGGGGAAAGGGGAAAGCCCAGATATTTGGGCTCTCTAAGGATGATTAAAATTCAGGTGGTTACACTCCAACAGTAATGACATTTTGAGCTGCTTGTCAGCTAATTTTTAAACAAGCAAGTGAGCTGGGCATGGTGGCGCACGCTTGTAATCCCAGTACTTGGGAGGCTGAGACAGGAGGATCCAGGTTCACAGCCAGCCTCAGCTACTTAGTGAGGCCCTCCGCAACTTAGTGAGACCCATTTCAAAAAAAAAAAAAAACAGGGCTGGGGGTATAGCTTGGAGGTAGAATGCCCCTGGGTTCAATCCCCAGTACCGCAAAAAATAAAAATAAATAAATAAACAAACAAACAAACAAATATAAGCAAGTGGCCTCAGAAGAACCTCCTGTGAGTCCTCACTGTACCTGGTAAGTTAATGTCAAGAGAGGCTGCAGGAGGTCAAAATTCCTAGGGTGCAGAGAGCCCTAATTCCTACAGGCTCCATTTCTGTCCAGCACTCTCTATACATTCCAGAGCTTTTCTTGAATGCTTCCTCATTCGAGCTTCACCACCTGCCACCACACACCTGATAATTTTAATGGATGGGGATTCAGAGTAGATCTCAGAGAGGTCTGTGTGGCATGAGGAGGGAAGTAGTCAACGTAATTGGAATAAGATCCCACCTTGAACCCAGCCGACTCCTGTGTCTTTGTTGGTCTCAGTATAATTCAGCTTCTATGCTTTTCTTTTTCTTTTCTTTTTTTTTTTTGTTTGTTTGCGGTATTGGGGATTGAACCCAGGGGCATTCTACCTCCGAGCTACACCCCCAGCCCTGTTTTTTTTATTCTTTATTTTGAAACAGGGTCTCACTAAGTTGCAGAGGGCCTCACTAAGTAGCTGAGGCTGGGCCCGAACCCGGATCCTCCGGTCTCAGCCTCCCAAGTACTGGGATTACAAGCATGCACCACCACGCCCAGCTCTATGCTTTTAATTAAACGTTATACATAGATTCTTAAAAATGAAATTCTTGCTCATTTTCTACCAGGATATAAGCTTCATGAGAATAAAACCATGCATATTTGGGTTTTTCATCATTTTATTCCAAGTGGTCAACATATTATTTAGGACCTTGTGATTGCCTCATTCTTACCTCTTAAAAACAGCAAACCTAGCCAGGCATGGTGGCGCACACCTGTAATTCCAGAAATTGGGAGGTTGAGACAGAAGGATCACAGGTCCAAGGACAACCTCAGCAATGTAACAAGACTCTCAGTAACCTAAGAAGACCCTGGTGACACAGCTGTCATCCCAGTACTTCAGCTGAGACAGAGGGATCACAGGTCCAAGGACAGCCTCAGCAAGTAGTAAGACTCTCTCAACCAACCAAGACCCTGTTTCAAAATAAAAATAAATAAAATAGGGCTGGGGGTTTAGCTTGGAGGTAGAATGCCCCTGGATTCAATCACCAGTACCAAAAAATAAAAAATTAAATAAAAAATTAAAAGGGGTGGTGGTGTAGTTCAATGGTAGAATGCCCCTGGGTTCAATCCCCAATTCCAAAACAAAACAGACAAAAGAATCCTGCATGGCATGGTCAAAAACTCGAGATCCCTGTGTCTATGGAACCAAGTGTTTTTATTACCATGTAGACTGAGCTGCTTGCTCCCATTACTGGGAAGGAAACAGAAGGAAGGGAGGGAAGGAAACTCATTTATGGAGCGCTTACCATATGCCAACCACTTTACTAGATCTTTTCAATGTGTGTGTTTTATCAGACCTCCCCAGGAATTTCGAGAGCAAAGAGCATAATCTCCACTTTGGAGATGAGTAAGTCAAGTCTCAGTGATAATAGCTTATCTACAGTCCCTGGGCCCAAAGTGACTGCATACATGTTTATGTGTCTGACTGTGCAACTTTCCACTGTACCAGGAGGCATTCCCATTAATTTGTAGCTAGAAAGAAAAGAATCTCCAAAAAAGGGTTATGGCTATAAATAAGAGACACAGGCATGTCCTAATTCTAAGACCCCAATGCCTCTGCACAGTGGAAAGAATTCAGGTTTTTAATCCAATTACATTAATAGACCATAATGCAAAAACAGGGAATTCTACCTTCCCTAGTAAATTAGTTAATGCTGACTTTTCTGGTTCCTGGACTCTGGAGAGTCATTGCCCCAAACTTCCCCAGCACCCTAACTTTGGCCCTGTGCCCCAAACATTTCTTGGTGCTAGCCTTCTCTGTCTTCTGCCCAGATTCATTTTCCTGTTCTCCTATAAATAGCTTCAAGAATTTTGCAGCGGGTGTGGTGGCCCACACTTGTAATCCAACTACTTGAGAGGCTGAGATGGGAAGATTTCAGGTTTGAAACCAGTCTCAGCAATTTAGTGAGACTATCAGCAACCTAGCAAGACCCTCTTTCAAAATAAAAAAAAAATGAAAAGGGACTGGAGGTGTAGCTCTGAGGTAGGATGCCCCTGAATTCAATCCCTAGTACCACACCCCCCCAAAAAATGCCCTCATGGCTTCAAAGAAAATTATGCTCATAAAAGGCCCTCCTATTCCTGAAAACTAGCTTATGACTTATTGGATGAATGGATGCATGTTCTTTAAAATTATAGATACTTATCTTCCCCCAGAAAATCTGCCAACTCTTTGTAACCACTTTTTTAAAAAAATCCCTTCCTTAAGTTTAATTAAAGCTCCCTTTACATCATCTTAGATAAATGTCTATCATGCTCTCTGCAACATAAACTGCAAAATCATTATTACTTGAGCTACATTCTTTGTGGATTACTTAAACTAAGACACTTTGGGGATAGCAGTCTTGCTGATGAAAGGGCCAGTGTGTTTCAAGTTAGCAGAACTCCTCCAATGAACTGTTCACCAGTGAGAAGGTTGGAGCGCCCTGTGTCCTCCTTTATGAAGTACTAGTCGAAAGTATTTGTTATAGAAATCTGGACACGTTGCACATGAGGTCAGATTATTCAGTAGGGCTCTGCAGAAGTGAACCATTGCAAAGTACAACTAAGACCAAAAAAAAAAAAAAAACTTTTGTAAAACTATTAAACAATAGCCTAGTAGTTGTCTTGTCCTGAAGGAGTTTTACCTGATGTTTTATTACTGAAAAATCTGTACTTACCCTTATTCTATGTTCTCCCATTTCAGAAACTAGATAATAAAATAAAAATGGAATAATACCATGCCAAGCAAGACAGTCCATCTGCTTTTGTTTGCTACTCTTTTTTCCCAACCCAGCGCCCACTTTCCCCAAATGCTTCCTCTAATGCAATAATTTTCCTTTAGCACAGACCTATGATTTTAATCAGCCCATCTGTGTGGCTCTGTCTGGGGGAGGGATTCAGGAACTAATGGTTGTTTGTGTCACATTTGGAATGTAAGGGTATTTACAAGTACATAGAGTTACTTTCTGAAATTCAGAGTTAACAATTGTGAGCACTGTCCAAGTGTCCACAGTCCTAAGTTTTTCTTTTTTCATTGCTAAATATTGGGCAAGAAACCATGTGTCATCTTACACCACTGCTTGGATCGGAAGCCACTCAGATCTCTATTCAATAGCGACTGGTCCCCTCACTATAGAAAGATGGGAGTCCAAATCATGAGGCACCTTTTCTCATTGGAGTGACAAGACTCCAGTGGCTGAATGAACCAGATCCATTGGGCCACTAGATTCTATAAAATATTTAGTAACCATTAAACCAGGAAGCATCTCACAAAATGAGTGAAATTTGGACAAGCATAAACATAGAACCGGCTAAAAGCTCTAAAAGATCCTGTGGATTGGGAGAAAAATTAATGGGAGTGGGCTACATAGAATAGAATGAATTGACTAATCTCTTTATAGCGCTCAGAGCATATGCAGTGCCTTAGAAATACTAAATGTGAGAATTACAGAAAATATAGCTGCAAATAAAGACAACTGCAGAGACAAAATGTTATAGCTGAGATTTCAAAGAGATGGCTCCCACTCTCCCCTTAACTCTCATTCCCCATACACATGAAGGAGCGGTAGTGCGCACAAAGTATACATTTTTATGCCTCATTAGGTAAAATGTGATGTCGCAGAGTGACAGTTGCCAGGGGAGCTCTAATTTGGAATTGCCAACGTTATACACCTTAAGATTCTCTACTACGGTGCAGCATGAAAACTTTTCTCGCTGAATTTCTTTAATAAAAAAAAATGCAGCTGTGAGCATCCGTTCAAACACACACACACACACACACACACACACACACACACACACACACCATGTTTTATTCCTCTGAGTAATCACATCTAGACTCAGCCTGACATTTGGAACTTTGGTTCTAAGTGGAAGACTTTACAATTGACAAAGTCACCTTCGCTCATTAGAAACAAAGCCAAACTCATGGTGAGTTTGTACAAACTAAACTAGGACTAAAGAAAGCACTGGTTCAAAAGCATGTGTCTGTGTTTGGATATTGTCCTTTGGACCTGATACTCTTCTGTCTGTGCACAGAAGTGACCTGAAGTGCTTGGGATTCACCTACCATCCACAACCCAGAAACTATACCTCACAGCTCTCTGTAGAGGTCATGATGGTCTGAAGAATATTCACTTTAGAAAATTCTGGAAGCTCTCCAAAAGCAGGGATAAAGAACATTCGCTCCAGGACCAAATATTCTGTTGAGTAATGAGTTAAACTTGACAATAAAGTTAGTTCCAGTGCTTATATATAGGAAACATAAAATATTCTCTTATTTGAGGAAAAGTTGGGGAAGCTGTAAATTCTTGGAGTGTGAATAAGTGGGTTTTAGTGGATCACCCACCATCCTTTATCTTTTTCAGATGAGCATCTAGGTTTTATTTTCAGCGCTGCTTTTAAGCCCTTAGCATGCAAATGTTTCCTAGGCATAGGAGCAATTCTTCTCATCAAGGAAGAATGATGTTCTACAAGATGAGGGATAAGAAAGTATGTGGCAAAAATACCAGATGGGTTGGAATGTGGTTCCCTGCTTAGCAGCTCCAAAACTGGACTTTTCAGGCTCAGTTTCTTCAAGCATAAGAAGATATTAACAATAGACACTTCTTAGTGACATTGTCAGAAAAGAAATGAGATGACTATGAAATACAGTGAAACATTAGCACAATGCCCACAAGGAGGCAAGTGTTCCTATCTGGTTGCTCCCACATACCAACCCATTTTCCAGCTCTCTCCTCTATTTTCAAATGTCAGGATGTTTTAGCCTATATTCTCATAACTAAAAATGGACTAGAGAAGTTATTATTTCTTGTGTTCGTTAGCTTTGCGTGGTTGTGACCAAAATACCTGATTAGAAATACGTGGAGGAGGAAAAATTTATTTTGGCTCATGGTTTCAGAGGACTCAGTCCATAGTTGGACAATGCCATTGCTCTGGGCCTAAGGTGAAGCAGAATATCATGGCGGTGGAAGGGCATGCAGAGCAGAGCTGCTCAGCTCATGGCACCTGGGAAGCAGAAAGAGAGAGGGGATCTGGGAAGAAGATATACCCTTCCTGGGAACACGCCCCATGACCTACTTCCTCCAACTAGGTCCCACCTCCTAGCAGTCCATTCAGTTATCAGTGGATCAATCCACTAAATAAAATAATCAGTGGATGAGGTTAGAAACTTCATGTTGCAGTCACTGCCTTAAAAGCTCCACCTCTGAACCTCCTGCATTAGGAACCATGCTTTCAACACATGAACCTTTGGGGGACATTTCAGATCCGAACCATAACCTTCCTGAGTTCATTTCAAGACATAGATCTGATCTAAAACTTCCACACACTGGAGCAAAGATGATGATGGTGCATTCTTCTAAGAGATACATATATGAATGGGGAGAGAGCAGCTATGGGTAGGATGGGTTTTAAATCTATCACCCCACCTTTTAAGTCATCATATCACTCATCCAGTGATCCCATTAATGTTCACAGCTAACTTTCTAGTAGCTTCACGTTGTATATTCTATAAACACAATTTCATTTCCAACTTCCCCCTTTAAAGTATAAGCTTCTAACATAGGAAATTATAACCTTGATCTACTGATAAAGGTGAAAATAGGGTAGATATACACTGTGAACAATGAGCCCTGAAGTGCTATTTTTCTTTTATAATTCTGTTAGAATTATTAACAATTAGTAAATATGTACTTTCCATATAATCTATTAGTATTTCCCTTATATGTCTGTGTTTACCAGTCTTTCTTTTAAAAACTATTCAAATTAGCCATGCATGGTAGTGCACACCTGTAATCCCAGTACTTGGAAGGCTGAAACAGGAGGATCATAGGTTAGAAGTCGGCCTTGATGGCTTAGCAAGATCCTCAGCAGTTTAGCAAGACCATGCTTCAAAATAAAGAGCTGGATGTGTAGGTTGGTAGTAGAATGCCCCTGGATTCAACTCCCAGTACCAAAAAAAGAAATTATTCGAAAACTTTAGTAGATAATAAAAATAAATAGTATGAATTTAACAAGGTAGAAAAGTATCCTTCTGACCTCTGAAGCTACTAGAGGCAACTATTATCACCAAGGCTCTAGGAAACTTTTCCAAAATAATACTGATGCATACACACAAGCCCAGGCACATACATCAACATGAGCATGAGATACACACTGTGTTATACCTGAACTTTGCTTTTTATACTTAACAATATAGCTTGTACTTCATCTCATATCAGTAAACATAAGAATATGAGGATGAGGACGTATGAATGCACTCTACTTTTCTATCTAGTTCTTTCCTTATGGGCATTGACATTAGTTTCAATATTATTAGTATCATTACCATTATTTATTACTATGGAAGCTGGTTTGGGGGCTATACATGGACCTAACTTCACACCTTTGTGTGTATTTTGGTAAAACAAGTGTATAGAAGTTGACCTGATAGTTCGAATCCATGCGTGAGGGTTATGGAGCTCTGCCCACCCCAGATCTTACCATGGCAGAACGTCTAAGGCCCGAACTTAATTCCTCTCCCCACCCCACCCCAAGAAGGAAGACTCTCTCTCCAGGCTGTTGGAGGAGGGGTAATGGCAGCAACTCTTTACTTCTGCCTTTTTCAATGGGTCTTCTTTTCTTCTTTTTTTTTTTTTTTTTTTGTGGTACTGGGCATTGAACCCAGGGGCATTCTACCTCCGAGCTACACCCCCAGCCCTGTTTTTTATTCTTTATTTTGAAACAGGGTCTCACTAAGTTGCGGAGGGCCTCACTAAGTAGCTGAGGCTGGCCACAAACCCAGATCCTCTGGTCTCAGCCTCCCAAGTACTGGGATTACAAGCGTGCGCCATCACGCCCGGCTTCTTCTTTTCTTCTTAAACTAAAGCCAGTCACTGTGGTGTCTTGCTGGGCTTCCTTAGCTCTTGCGAAGGTCATTTGGTGTGTTAATGACTGTTCAAACTGAGGTACCTGAGGGGAGACAATCACTGGGGAATGTACTCAGCCACCATCTTGCTCTGCCTCCAAGAATATGAGAAATTTCTAAAAGGTATAGACAATGCCAGATTGCTCGCATAGAGATTTTATCAATTTTACCATCAGAAAGCAAGACAATTCCTATTTCCCTTCATCCTCATCAATAGAGCTTGTAGGCTATGATTTTGATCTTTCCTAATCTGTGAAAATGATATCTCAGTATGCTGCTTGCTTACATTTCTATTGCTTGGTGTCTTTGTGTCTTCCTATTCTCTTATTTGTAATCTATCCATTGCTCATGCATCTATTAGATTGTTGGTGTGTATAGTGATTCATAAATCTTTTTATATTAAGGATAATTGTTACATAAGTTGCAAATATTTTTTCTTGTTTTTCATTTACCTTTTAATTTTGTAAATTTTTGTCACACAGGAATTGTTATTTTTATATGGCTAAAATTTTATGTTATTTTTATGACTAACTTTTTTCATTTTTATCTTTTATATCTTCTAGTTGCAAAATAGAAAGGCTTTCCTAGCCTGAGATTATTGGGTTTACTAGTATTTTAACAATTTTGCTTTTTTAAATTTCAAAAATTCAATTCTTCTACCATTTATATTTATATGCATTATATAAAATGTAAAGAACAAGGTAAATATAAAGTATTTTTCTTAATATTTATTTGCTAGTTAATGACTATTACATCTTTTCCCACTGATTTAAAATGCCATTTTTATCATATATTAAACCCTGTATGTATTTATACTCTGTTCCAATTATCTGTCTGCTATTTTCAACTACTAGAATCACCAGGTTTTCATTATAGTTTTTTATTTTTTGTGGTACCGGGGATTGAACCCAGGGGCGATCTACCTCCGTGCTACACCCCCAGCCCTATTTTTTATACTTTATTTTGAAACCGGGTCTCACGAAGTTGCAGAGGGCCTCACTAAGTAGAGAGAGAGAGAGAGAGAGAGAACTGAGACTGGCCGCGAACCCGGATCCTCCGGTCTCCGCCTCCCAAAGTACTGGGATTACAAGCGTGCACCACCACGCCCGGCTTCATTATAGTTTTATAATATATTGTAATAAGTGGTAAGGCCAGCCTATTTCCCAGTACTGTTTTCCTAGAATTATTGCTTTTTGGTTTACTATATGTACTCTAGATTATGCTTGCCTTGATATTTTAATTCTATCACATGAAATTTACAAATTAACATAAGATCTTAAATCTTTATGATACCATGTCTTTCTATCCAAGAACATGGAATACTTTTATGTTTTTTGAAGTTTTCTTTGTAGTTCTTTTGTAATGCCTTACATATTTCTTCATATTTATTATACACGTCTTGTTGATTTTATTCCTAGGTACTTTCTCAAGTCAGGGTATGACTGTAAGTAGGCATTTTTCTTCCCTCATACTTTATAGTTATTTTTGGTTGTATTTATGAAGGCTATTCAGTTTGTATATTAATTTTTCACCATAAATCTTATTACATTACCATACTGTTTATACTAGTTTTTGAGCTGATTCACTTATATTTTGCAAGTAAATAGCACATTAACTGCAAAATGTGCACATGTATACTTCTACTACCCTGAAACCCATCAAGTTGTATGATTACAATGCACCAATTAAAAAAAAACTATCCTTTTAAAAACTAATTTATTTTTAATTGACAAGTAAATATACATATGTTTACAATATGCAAGGAAAATATTCCTTTGCAATTTGGTTATAACTTTATATTGATCAGGATGAGCTTGGTTATAGGGCAGTACTAAACATCCCCAAATTCTTAGAGCTTTCACAGAATGAAAATTCCTTTCTTGCCAGCAAAAGTCTGCTGTGATCCAAGTGATTCTCCAGGACAGCGTTTCCCATGCTTAGCGCTGCAGCTTGCATGGCCCTTATAGTGCCCTCACATTAGTACATACTTCCATGTAGCCCACTCAGCAGAAAAGATGGACAGGGAGTGGCAAACTAGCAGTTAAAACCCAGAAGTGGCATGCATCGCTTCTGCCTGCATTTCATTATTCAATGCAAGTGATAGAGCTACCCTCAAATTCTAAATGCAGCGATAGTAATCCCACTACATCCCTGAAAGTGGACGTGATTCAGATACGCAGTGTATCTTTCCCTTAATTTCCTCAACTACGTTAGCAAATCATTTGTCCAGTTATCCCCCCCCCAAAGAATTAGTTCTGTAATATATTATCCTGCAAACTAAAAAAAAAGTTACGTGAATGATTCAAAAGATCATTTCAAATCTTGCCTAAAGGAATCCTTATTAAAGCCCCATTCTCAAACATATCCAAGGAATTATTCTAAGCCACTTTCTCTTCTGTTTGGAAGTCCCTGGCACCACTGTTATCAATGTTTCTTCCAAGAGACCAATCTACATTCCCCACTGCAAAATTATCTACTTCAATTTGTCTTCCTTGTTTTATCCCTTTAATTTTAGATTAACTTTATTCCTTGAGGGAGAGGGTGAACTGTCTTTAAGAACCATGTGCTATCTTTGTATTTAAAAGATACATGTAGAACACAATACATGTATGTACATAAATACATGTATCTTCACCTTCTACATCTGCCCTTCCCAAATGCCACAACATCAGAAATAGTATATTCAAGTTATCTCTAAATAATTAGCAGAATGTAAAATGTTTTGATATGAGAGGATACTCTATGCTTGTAAGAATATTTTGGGCATTATTTCCAATTCTATGCAAAAACAAAGTAATCAATTAATTATTAAACAGAACTATCAGTGTGATCATATATTCTTAAGAGGGCCTATAATTTATTTGGATAAATATTTTCTTCTTCCCTGGACCCATTTGGTCAATCCAAACAGAAATGTATGTGACAAATATCATGCAGAAAAGGGTATTGGGAAGAGACCCTTTTCCACATGAGAAATATACAAAAGAACCTAGAAGAATGAATTTTTAACACTTCCAAAATATCATCTTAATGGCCAATTAGTCAAAGTTTTTATCTGAATTATTCCCTTCTGATCAATAATATATACACAAGAAAATATCTGTCTTAAAGAATTCCCTGCATGATCAAAACAATATATAATTGCTACTTCACTTGCCTTTGTAAGAGAGCTAATATTTGGCTTTTCAACCTGTAATAAATACCTTCCTCTCTATTCTCTTCTGATTGTGCCATAATTAACACCGGGGAAGCACAAGTTTAACTATATATGACAGATATTTATTTAAAATACTGTCTGCTGCATATATTAACATTTTTCTTTCTACTTGTTAAAGTAGCCTTGAGTTCAGCAATAAAATCAGATTCAGATTTCTGCTGTGTTAATAGCCAGATGCAAGAACAGAATATATCACTTCGGAGAAAGTCAGGGAGCTACATCACAATAGTTGTGTGTTTACCACATTGGGCAATTTAAATGGGGAGAGTGATATGGAAATACATGGCATCCTCAATCTCTCTATCTCCAACCCTAAACATAGAAGCCATATCCAAGCCAACTAGCAACAATCCATTCCATGGGATCCCAGTAGTCAGCTCTCTCTAATTTGGGGGATAATGAACAAATTTCCATTGCTCAAGACTCTATTTAATTTCATGAGACTAAAAATTTGTAAGTTAAGTATTTCTACAGTCAAAAGAGATCTTCCATGTGAAGATAATCTGTAAGAGAGAATATGAAGGGGAAAGAATGGATCACCAACTTCTGGAAACTAGGAATCATGAGATATTTGCAAATATGGCAGTGAAATTATTAGGATAAATAGAAAGAAGTACTATTTTTCTATTAGAATATACTTTTTTAAGTGCCCATCCATCCATTCATCCATTCGTGTGTTTGGGAATGATAGAAACATGGTCAGATCATGGTGTGCCAGGAGGTTGGACCTGTGAAGTCATCAGTGCAATATTGACTGGAAGCTCATACATAAGAAAAGTTTCAGATTCACAGTTTGAGACATTCATGGAAATGAAAGATTTTAAAGAATATTCCCAAGGATTATATTGGTGGAATATAGAAGTAAAGTCAGCAAGCCAAGTGATTTTTCAAGGCAGTGTTTAGAGATCCTGAGAATTGAATTAATGAGGGAAATGGTGTCCAGAGAGGTCTGGTGGTCACACAGTTCGTAGATAGTTGGCTTGCATTAGAACCCAGTGATCTGGCCCACTTAGACTCACTTTTTCCCATCATACCATGTGAGTAATCCATCTTGATAAGTCATTAAGGGAAAGGTCTAAATGTTGGAGTAAAATCCCTAAATAATTTGCATTATGCATCTTGGAGGGATTTATTCCCCTACAAAACACACTTTGGTGTTTCAGATTCTCAAGCATAGGGACATTCAGGTGAAAGTAATATATTTATTCAGTAGTAGATGTGGGACTAGAACCCCAGGCTTCCTACATCCTAGATCCCAGGCAAGTGCAATTTCCCCCACACTGTATGGAAAAGAATATGTCCTAGAGTCATGGTGCAGGAGTTAATGCTTTGCTCAGAGGAGGGAGAAACATTTCACATCACTCATGGTCCTGTTAACAGGAAGTCATGGAAGGACCTGGTAGCCATCACTCAAAGAACACCAAGCTTTTATAACCCGAATGCATAATCCCTTCAATACCTCAAAGTGGAGGATGTCCAGCAAACACAGCTATGATCAAACTTCCTCAGCAGCACAGACTTCCAATAGTCATTGAAAAATTGCCACTGAGTGTCAGTTTACCTTTCGATTTACTACTGAGTGTCATAGGATTTGAACTTGTTGTAGGATCTTGCTCTTGCTCAAATTATCCTGCATAGAACATTGTTGGCCCTCTTTGGTCCTCTATATCAGAAGCCTCCTTCTTGCAGTGACATCCAATTCTACATCTGAATAAGGGTTAAGCAGAATTTCTAAGGTCCTTAAAATGAGCATCTTATTTATAAAGATTCAGTCTAGTTATAAAAGTGTATTTCTTTATACTTTTATTGGTGCATTGTAATTATACATGATAGTGATGTTCAAAGTGATGTGAACATCCATGCACACAGTTCTTGGTGTGTTTCACTCCAGGCCCCACCCCATTACCCCCTTACCATACATGTCAGTGGAATTGGTAATCATTCCTTCATATATGGACATAGGATTATTTGAACTATTCTCTTCTTCTCTTCCCCTCCCTAGCTACTTTCCCCAATCCTTTTCCATTCTTTTACTGGTATTTATCCTCATCATCTAAAGTTCCTTTTTGTTTCCTCTTTTTTCTCTAGCATCTACCTGAGTGAAAAGATATGACCTTTTCTTTTCTGAAACTGGCTGATCTCACAAAGCATAATATTCTCTAGTTCCATCCATTTTCCTGCAAATGACATATTTTGTTCTTCTTTATGGCTGAGTAAAATTCTTTT
This sequence comes from Glis glis, assembly GCA_004027185.1. Classification (NCBI taxonomy): domain Eukaryota; kingdom Metazoa; phylum Chordata; class Mammalia; order Rodentia; family Gliridae; genus Glis; species Glis glis. Next base: position 58,412 of record PVJS01000075.1, read on the forward strand.
TTGTGTGTGTCTGTGTGGTACCGGGGATTGAACCCAGGGGCGTTCTACCTCTGCGCTACGCCCCCAGCCCTATTTTTTATACTTTATTTTGAAACCGGGTCTCACGAAGTTGTGGAGGGCCTCACTAAGTAGAGAGAGAGAGAGAGAGAGAGAGAGAGAGGGAGAGAGAGAGCTGAGGCTGGCCGCGAACCCGGATCCTCCGGTCTCCGCCTCCTAAGGTACTGGGATTACAAGCGTGCGCCACCACGCCCGGCCATGGCTGAGTAAATTCCTGTTGTGTGAATATACCTGATTTTCATTATCCATTCATCTGATGACAGACACCTGGGTTAGTTACATAATTTGGCTATTGTGAATTGTGCTGCTATAAACATGGGTGTGCACATATCTCTCGGTCAACATTCTCATTGATATAATCCAAAACAACTGAACATACAACTTAGAGAAAGCAAGATTTATTTGCTCACAGTTTTTTTGAGATCTCGGGTTCAGTCCATGAGAGGTCAGGGTCTACCGATCTCTGGACACATGGCAGCAGGAAGCAGAGAGAAGGAGAGAGTGAGCCTCTGCTCTCACAACATGGAGGTGAGAGGCAAGAAGTCAAGTAAGCATTGGGATTTAGAGACAAAAACACAGTCCCTAAGGCCACACCTCAGGGGCCACCTTCCCCAGTCACACCCCACCTGCCTAAGTTATCGCCCAATAAATCCATTAGATTGGATTTATCCACTGATGAGATTACAACCCTCATGACTTAATTGCATCAACTGTGAACATTAATACATGAGCTATTTAGGGGGCATTCTATATCTAACAATAATAGTATCACTGTAGTATTATGACTTTAATTCTTTTGGAAAGATACTGAAAAATGGTATAGCTGGGCCATATGGTGGTTGCATTCCCAGTCTTTTGAGGAACCTCCATACTGATCTCCATAGTGGTTGTACTAATTTCCAATTCTACCAAGAAATAAAAGGAAAGGAAAGAAAAAAGAAAAGAAAACTCATTGAGTTATTATGTATGATTTTTCCCTTTAGTTCAATTGATGAATAGAACAATAAAAAAGAATCAAGAAATATTCAGTTAAGAGTGGATAGTTAACATGGACAGAATAAAGCATCTTTAAATATTATAAACAATGTTGCCAGAATCTTTCTGGAAAAAAGAATAAACACACACACACACACACACACACACACACACTTTAATTTATATGAATTAATGCCACCAGATGATCATTGGTAACACTTAATTACTGAAGGGCTCAGTCTTATATAAATGCATAGATTATTTTGGTCTCTGCAGCCAAAGTTACTCTGAAGTATCCCTTGCTCCAAGTCCCTGGTTAACCTTACCATCAAACATTTCATTCATTAATAATCTTTTTACATAAACCCACTCACTCACTCATCCATCCATCCATCTATTCATTTAAGAATGATGGAAAAACAGTCATATTTGGGTACAGTAGGAGCTTGGAACTGTGAACTAATCTGTGCAATATCAACTGGAACGTCATGAATATCATGAATAAGATGAGTTTCAGATTCTCTATTTGAGACATTAATAGAGAAAGAAACATTTTAAAGAAATGCCTATATGGAGACTAATCATCTTGTCATCTAAATAGTTTTGGAGGGCATCCATCATTAGCATGAAGCGTAACGTTCTAGGAGTGGGTACTCAGTAAAGGGGCTGCTATTAGAAGTAGATGAGGAGCACAGGTAATTAAGCACAGGTGTCTAAATGATGACATCTGCCTCAGGGCAAGTCAAGTACTCCTGGCAAAGGACCAAATCCTCTACTTTTCCTGGACCAAATGTTTTCTCCAAATGCGGATCTCTCTCCAAAACCGTGAAGAGATGGTTCCTATGTGGATTGAAATGAAGTGTCATTTTCCTGTCAAACTTTTCAACTTCACCCTGACTGGCAAAGGAGAAATCCCATTATAAAAGTCAACAAAAACAGGTTCAGTCAGCCTGCCGTCACAGAGGCCCTGCACTGTTCATATTTCTTGTTTAATCACCACCGGTATTTGGATTGACACATTCATTTAATTAACATTTCCTCCTCTAAGATTTGATTTTGTTCTTAGTTTTCTTCTTTCTCTTGAAAAATAGAGAACTTGTAATATGAGACTCTGGCTACCATTTCAGGATCATAAGAAATCAAACTAAAATATAGCCTCAGAAAAATGTGCCATTTTTATCTGGGTGTGGCTGTGCATGCCTGTGATCTCAGTACTTGGGAGGCTGAGACAGGAAGATTGCAGTTTCACAGCCAACCTCTTAGGCCCTCTACAACCTAGTAAGACTTTTTCAAAATTTAAAAAAAAGGACTGAGGGGTGTAGCTCAGAGATAGAATGCCCCTCCTCCATTCAATCCCCCCCAGTACTGAGAGAGAAAGAGATACAATTGCTGTGGAATGTATGATTGGCATAGATGTGGTAAACATTTTGTGCTACTGGGCATTGAACCTGGGACATTCTACCTTTGATCTAAACCTCCAGTCCTATTTTTTTTTAAACTAGATCTCACTAAGTTGCTGAGGCTGGCCTTGAACTTATGATCCTCTTGTCTCAGCCCTCCAAGTACTGGAATTGCAAGCATGCACCACCGTGCCCAGCTCTGGTGAGATTCTTTCTAAGTAATTGAATACCCTAAGTGTCTTGAGTGTTTTAATAATAACTAATATTATTGTTGGCTTTTGGTGCTCTTAATTATGACAAAAGAAATTATTTTCCAATCTGAATCAGACCACAAACTGCATTATAGTCTTGAGAGTTCAGTTTGAATCCTGGAATAGTGGTCGTTCAGTAGATGTTTGGCTTCGATCAGTTCTGCAATTCTGTGAAAATGCCATTCTCTTTCTTGTGTACCTGCCTCTACCCACTCTGTTGTTCCCCCTGCCCGGGATGCCTTCTCCCAAACACTGTTCCTTTCTCTGTGCAGAGCTCTTCTGCAGCTGGTATGTCTCTGTAGTGAGCCTTCTGCAGTCATCCCCTCCCATCCACCTACCGCAAGGTGAGGTCTGGCTCTCTCCTCTGCGTTTCTATATAAACCTCTATCTTCCTCAATCACGGCATGACCCTATGTTCTGGTTAGATACAGAATGTGCCCTTGAAGAGCTCACACTTTGATGCTCAGAGTTGGTATAACTGAGTCCTGAGGGTTGTAATCCCAGCAGTGGATAAACCCATTGTAATGGATTTATCTGGGTCGTGGCTGGAGGGGCTGAATTCCTGGGGGTGCGGCCTTGGGGATTATATATGTTTCCTCCTCCCCCTGCCCATTGTCTTGCTTCTGGACTCCCTGATGTGAGGAGCACAGCCCATGTACTCTCCCTCTCTCTGCCTCCTGCCACCATGCTCTGAGATCCACGGTCCCTGGCCTCACATGGACTGAACCCAAAACCATAAGAAAATAAATCTTCTTCTAAGTTACATGGTCAGGTCTTTAGATGATAGCTGTGAGAATGCTGACCAGAACATCCTATAATTGTTTGTTTACCCAGTGGTCCTACTTTGTAGTCTTGAGACATTTCCTTCCTGCCTGCCTGCCTTCCTTGCTTCCTTCTTTCCTTCCTTGCTTCCTTCATTCCTTCCTTGTGTTGGGGGCCCAACCCAGGGTGGGTATTCTACCTCTGAGCTACACCCCCCAGCCTCATTTAATTTTTTTTATTTTGAAGCAGGGTTTTGCTAAGTTGCTGAGTGCCTCGCTGGGTTGCTGAGGCTGACCACAAACCTGCAATCCTCCTGTCTCAGACTCCCAAGTACTGGGATTACAGGTGCGCACCAGTGCACCCAGCTAATCTTGAGAATTTTTTGAGAATAGGTATCATTTTGTGTGTCTTTGAATTTCTAAGACCAGCATAGTTCATTCATCTATTTTCTGGATGAGTGGATGGATATTAAAATGGAATTTGGCATATATATCAGTGCATCTAGCTATCACTCTTGTGTTATTTTCAAAGAAAGAAAATAATATTTAAGTGACAACCTATTACAAAATCCCTGGCTGCTTCTTCCTTTTGCCTCTGCTATTCACCCCACAAGTGCTCTGGCTTGGTTATGGTGATGAACAGACCACCCATCAGCCACCTCTGTCTTACTGTGCACTGCCTACCACCAAGTCCCAGCTGCTTGGCTTTGAGCACAAGGAAATTCTGACTGGCTGTAAGTCACATACATGAGTGTAATATCCCCTCTCTAAGGAAAAAGAAAAGTTTAAAAATCTTTGAATATAATAGAAACCTTGCTATTGAGAACTTGCAGTACATCAATCATTTTCACATCTTACTGGCCATTCTGGATAAATATGAAATTTCGCCAATTTCCCATAGTCTGAGCTCATCAACAACAATAATGACATTTTTATGTGGAAGGCAGCATGTGGTAGTAGAGGAAATAATGACTTCATAAGCAGACAAGGTGTGAACTCTCTAACTCTACTTCCTAGTGTGAGCTTAGGGTGAGTTATTTAGTCTCAGTGTCTTTATCTATAAAGCAGGCATAATGTTGCTCTTTGTCATGTTGAGTTCAGATAGTAAACTCTAGATGTCTCTACTTGACACAGGATCCTGAAAATATGAAGCATTCTTTACCTTCTCCCTATGGGTGTGGTGTTAAAGACATTTTAAAACAGATCTCTCCTTGATTATCTCAGTTTCATCTCACACATTCCTCACCCCAAACCCAGTAATAATTTTTAGATAAACGTTGGTGAAAATAAATATCAACATTCAATGAGGCAGCCCTCAGGCTGTATGTGGTCTCTCTCCTTTTTCTCCTGACACTCCTGCATTTTTGGTCAGTATATATAATTTTCATGTTGTTTATTTAATATGCTTCTAATCTAGATCATAAATTCCCTAATGAGGAAGGTCACTAGTTTTATTACTGATTCCATGTGCCTGGAAAAGATCTGATGGTAGATAGTCAATAAATGATTGATTGATTGGTTGATTGATTGATTGATTGATTTCCTTCATTCATTCAACTGTCAGTCAAGACCATCTTTGAAGGAAAAATAAAGCAGGAAGTCTACTGGATAGACTGACGAGCAGAGAAAGACAGTTCCCTTTGTCTTGGCAAAGATGCTTATAAGCATCCCAGGATCTCTGGGTTTTCTTTTTTCTATTTCTTTTGCTACTGGGAATTGAACCCAGGGTCATTCTGCCTATGAGCTAGACCCGCAGCACCATTTTATTTTATTTGCTTTATTTTGAAACAAGGCCTCCCCAAGTTACTGAGGGTCTCACTGAGTTGCTGAGGCTGACCTGGAATCTGTGATCCTCCCCTCTCGGCCTCCCAAGTGCTGGCATTACAGGTGTGTGCCACAGTGCTTGGCTGATGGATTTTCTATTTGTTATCTGAGACAAATTTCTTTCCCCTTCACACAATTATCGCCAGTATCTTAGTCACTATAGTGATGAAGCAAAAGGGGCTTCCGACTGGTCATACCAACCATCTGACTCTGAATCATTCATTCAGCAAAGTCCCAAAGCCAGACTGGTTAGTTTAAAATTCACATTACTCAACAGACATAGTGTTGCCTGGTGATGTCATAGCCAAACTGAGGATGTGTCTTTCTAGCAAGGAGCAAGTGGAAAATGAAACACCCAGACACAGAAAATGCTTATTGAAATGCAAATGATTCCTTTGTGCACCTTCTTTAGTTCTTTTGAACAGGAAAATCTGTAAGAAGACAGCATTTGTGTATGGGTCTTCTCCCCTTTTGCTTATCTCTACAATGTTATAGGGCACTAATAATATGAAAATATATAAGGATTTCAGTGAGGATATACTTATTTTTTTAAATACACACTTCCCCTGAAAATAGCAATAAGAATAGTAAAAGTTCCCCGAAGTGAATTAATGTTGGCTCCAAATCGTTCTCCTTCCCCATGGGTCTGTGGACAGCAGGGTTTGCAGGTGCAGCCCACCCACTTCCTGGGGTGCACAGGAAGCAGGGGCGGGAGGTGCATGTTGACATCTGCAGGCCTGGCCTGCCATCTGACCCTGGTGCTGTCGCTCCACATGGGTTGCTGCTTAGCCAGCCTCTTCTTGGAGAACAAGGACATTCCTCATCTGTATCCCTGGTAAACAGCAGTTGCTGGGAGACTTGGAGCTGGCACAGCCTTTGAGTTCTGCAGATAAGAAAGTGCTCTTGAAATGTAAAACACTTCTAAATGTTTTAACCATCACAGGGCAATGCTTACTGTCATGCTGAACCGAGCTGGGGAAGGACATAGATACATTTAAATATCCCACTGGAGTGAGCCCGGTGTGGGGCCAGATTTCTGATGTAGTTCTTGTAAAGGTAAATTTTTGAAAAGTTGGACCACAGAGTTTTACATGTTTCCCCTGGTTCATAACCGATTCTTTTGTCTAATGCTCTCTTTCATTAATCATGAATCTTATGGAACAACATCCAAATAGCGACCCGACAACAGGGCTTCCTGTCAACCTACCCAACCTCCTAGGCTTGACAATGAGCATCACTCTTTTGCTTGTGCCTTAATGTGCCCTCTGCACGTTGTACGTTGCATCAGTCTTAGGTGGCGATTTCATAACCTCCATTTGCATTCCAAGCCTTTGACACAGTTACAATTGAATGGGTTGTAAATCATAAGCTTATATAGTCCAAAGTCAGAAATCTTCTCTTTCTCTTCTGTCCTGATAAAGGTTCTTTCTTGTTTTAGCCCTCCAGGAAAAATACAAGATGACAGACATCTTCCCCTCCTCCCCCACCCTCCCCAAACTTCAACTTTGTTTTCTACCAGATGGTAAAACAGGATTACCTATGGCTGGAAATTCAAGGCTACCACTGAGGCTTTCTTTACAAAATCGCCTCTCTCTTCTACCCTATGATAAATAGAATCTGTGCTGCCTGACACTGTTGAACAATGGGTGAAATGGATATTAGAAAAATCTCATTTATCTTCCTGCTTTATTTCTTGATAGGGGTCCTTGTCACTTGGACTATTGAGTGACCAGCTGTGGAAAGGGCATCTCATTAGTTTTTCTTATCAAGATAGCAAGGTCCTTTTAAACAGAAAAGCGCTTACATTTTAGATTCAATTAGGAAGCTGCATAGCATGAGCCTATGAGCATGTGTGTGTGTGTGTGTGCACGCGTGTGCACATGTACGTTTGCACTTCAAGCTGCTTTGAGATAGAACAGCATCCACTGGATCCTTCCAGCATCATTTTTCACCATGTTGAACCCAGCGGCACATCACAGCGAGCCAAGCTCTGACCTCCGTGTCCACATCCACACAGGCAGCGGAGACTAATCCTCATCTGCTCCCCTGATTTTGTCTGAGGCAGGATCAGTCTGAGCAGGGTAGGGAAAACAGGCAGCCATCTGTGGAATGAGGGAGGTGCATAGATTTCCGTTGCAAGACAGTTTGTTTCAAAATCAAGACAAAAGCTCTTTTATTTGGCTGCCCGATCTTCCAGAGGGTTCCCCCTGATTTCCTTGGCCTGCTACACACAGCAGGCTCCTCTAACAAGTGTGCTTGGACTGGTTCGCAGTTGCCACCGGGACAACTGGGAGAATGTCACCAAATCAGCAGCGATTCAGAGTATGTCAGATGGAATTCAACTTTTCTGCATCATTTCGAAAATCCTCGCTACAAGTACATGAAGTGGGTTAACTGTACATCAAGGCGCCGCTTAGTAAATTGAACCAGTCAGCGAAGAGAAAGTTCCTCTCCCAACAGCTGTGAAAACAACCCCAAAATGAAAATACCCCGCCAGGATTGTGAAAAATCTCCTGGGGATATTGGCCTCTTTTGAAAGCACAGAGAAGCTTTCAGGACAGCAGGGTGCCATGTAACTCACTTGTTTGGTGGTTACGGGATGCTAGTGTCCGGCAGGACTGAATTCCCCCTTGTGGAAGGCTGCGGACCCCCCTTGGTGGATCCGTGTTGGAGAGGGAAGGACTGTTCACTTGCAAGGTCTCTCGTGTTCTTGGCTGTTCCACACTTCACCCCTGTTTGTGTAGGCCAGCCTTGGAAGAGAGAGCTACCTCTCATGAGTTGCAAACACTCGTCACACTTGTGATTTGGAAGGTCTCTTCTTGGTAGTGAATAAGTTTTCAGAGTGCAGGGAGAGTATCTTGCTCACCATTTAGCTCCCATGTCTAGCAAGTGCCTGGTGGAGAACAGGCACTCTGTACATTTTTTTTTTTTTTGGATGGACAGATGTCTGAATGCAAAGAAGGTATTCCTGTCTAAAACACCCTTCCCCGTTGTCTTTTGCTCAACATTCTTATGGATTTAATCCAAAACAACTGACCACACAACTTTTAAGAGGAAGGTAGATTTATTTGCTCACAGTTTTTGGAAATTCAGGGTTGAGTCCATGTCAAGCCAGGTCTGCAGAGCTCAGGGCATGGCAGCAGGAAGAGGAGAAAGGGAGAGCACAAGGGCTCTGTTTCTCACATCGAAGAGGCCAGAAGTAGAGAATGAGCAGGGGGAGGAGAGTTTTTATATAATACCCAAGGCCACATCCCCAGGGACCCCTCCTTATCAACCAAGCCCTGCTTCCAATATTGCTACCTTGTTTCTATGAGGTCTATGGGAAACATTCTAAATCTAAACCACTATACCCATAAAGAAGAAGAAACTCTCACTTAAGATTCCATGAGAGCATGATATTGGATACTGTGTACCGGTTTTGGTTTTGTGCCTAACTGGCTGGGAACAGCATCAGGTCGTTAACTCCTTGGGGCCTCAGTTTACTCTCAAGTGATGAGAGATGCTAACTAAGACCTTTCCAGGTATATTAAACCTAATCCCCTCGGCTAGGATCATGGGGAATTTGACTCCTTATTCCCTTTTAATATACCACTTCTCAGACCAGGGCAACTAGAGTTGGTTGCTAACAAAGTTTTAGGCCCCTGCTGATCTTTCTTCCCTTTCGGACAGTCTTTGAGTCTACCTAAGAGTTCTGAGCACCTACGGACAAAGGCTGCAAAGAGTAGAGGTCACAAATAAGGACAGAAAGGAAATCTCCCAAACCAGAATTTACCTACTTCACAATTGTCCCAGTGGCCAATCAGCCATCTGTGACAAAGGCAGAGTATTTTCCCAGGAAAGATAAAACCAACAAATCTATGCTAATGGCAACCTTGTCTAATGGATGCTGTTCCACAATTCTCCCATTGAACATGGGGTCTTCTGTGTCACACCATGCTTGGTTTCCTTTGCTCAGCCCCTTACCTCGTTACCTCACTATCTAACCATGTTTCTTCACATTGCTGCAACACTTGAGAGTGTTAAATATGATCTCTGTCACATCCACCTTCATGCATAATTAAGAAATGGATTAGATGCTTTGAAAATGAAAATCGCTGCTGTGACTTCCAAGGCTAGAAAAAGTTATCCAAATCCAGTATTACTTCCCGAGTTTTGTTTCATGGAATATTTATGACAAGCTGTGATAAAATATTGATCCAAGATGTTCTGACTAGAAGCAGGTGCCATCAAGGTGCCACGTCGTTATGTGGAGCTCCTGTGGCATTTTGTTTGCCATGATCCTCTGTCTAATGCTTTGAGCTTTGCTTTGCATTTGCCTGCTCTGCGATTTTGTGCTAAGAGTGAAGAGATGCAGCCCAAGAGGGTAAGTGGTTTGCCCCAGGCTAATGACTCCTCCCTGCCCTACAGAAAACCACCTACAACACCTTATACAGCCTCTCGTTCTACTTTTGTGCAAGCCCCTTGTTGGTATAAGAGATGAAAAACACACCACATTGCCTGCCATCTGATATCTCTATGCCTTTAAAAATAAGGTCACCAAGACACACCTGCCTCTCCTCTCCTCCTTAGATTCAGTCCCAATTTTTGAGCTTACAGGCCAGAATCTAAGTTAACTGGCCTCCCCTTTCATATCTAACACACCAGCCCCTTATTCCTGCCCTTCTGGTTCCCATTGTATTGCCTTTCTTCAAACCCACCTCTCTGTGCCCCATTTCTCCCCCATTAAACCGTAAGCCTCCTTCTGGGTTTTAATAAAGGGTCACCTATTACAAGAAAATCTGGACCCCAAGGTTTCCTGTCCTTTGTACCCTCCACCCACCACACCCCATTTGTGGATATGCACAACATCACTGTTTTTACCTAAATGCTGTTTTAGATTCGATTTCAACTCTTCATGGTGTTGTGACAAAGTAAAGACAATTTGCAAATGCAAACATTAATGGGGATAAGATTTAGTGCCCAAATTCCAAAGTGATTGATGTGTCATAGACTCCCAAAGTCAGAGATATCACATCCCTGGGGAGGGGGGATGCTGGATGGATCCAGACGGGTGGTAGTTGCTTCAAGATGCAATTGGAGGGGATCATTGAATGAGAATAAGGGAGTGGTGGTGGAAACACCCAGGGGGGTGCTGAGTAAATTTTTTTTTTCTGAAAAGGGGGTGGTAAACCAATAAATTTGGGAATCTATGGATAGCCAAAGTGTAGCTCTTGCTTGGTAAGGAGGTAGATAGCCTATCAATAAATGATGATTACAGATCATCGAGATGATCATGTGGGCAGGGCTGTACATTTTACCCAGTGCCTCCTCAGATACTGTGTCTCAAAATTTTCCTCCCTAATACAATAGGTGTTTATCCCTAGGGCTTGAGGATACAGGCTGAAGAGGCATACAGACACAAAATACATTAAGTTACTTTTTTTTAAACTTCCTGGGAATTTTTATCTTCCATCATAAGCCTGCTCATTTTTCAATTTTGAAATGTTTTCACGGACTCACCATTCAATAGAAATGCTCGTCCAAAACGATTCTGCTATAGCATTTGAGACACGACAATGTCATTTGCATTGATCCTTTTCATCAGTCTGTAAAGAGGTGAGATGCTTATTACTAATTCATTGTTATAGAACAGAATATTGATCTGCCATTTAATTTACTTCCCTGTGTCAAAGAATTAGGTAATGGGCTAGGATTCAAAACAGGTATGTTTAACTCCAAACCTCATGAATAAATGCCTTTGCCCTTCAAGAATCTTCTAACTGCACTGGCCACATGGTAGATGAAAATATATCTGTTTATCTCTCACCTACCACCTAACAGCAACAGACAAAAGCGACCAATGCCCAGGCACAGGGTGCCCCATGGCCACATTAACTTATTCCACCTGAAGTCGTGCACCCAGCTCTTAGACCTGGCCCAACAACTGCGTCTTGCACCCACTCTAGAGACCCGGGGACGCTCAACAGTCTCCTAGGATGTTCATGTATCATAGCTTCTGAAGCACTTTATTACTATTATTATTGTTATTGTTATTGTTATTGTTATTATTTGTGGTCCTGGGGATTGAACCGAGGGGCATTCTACCACTAAGCTACACCCCCAGCCCTATTTTATCTTTTTTAATTTTGAAATGGTCTCACTAAGTTCCTGAGGGCCTCATGAAGTTGCTGGAACTGAAATCCTTCTGTCTCAGCCTCCCAAGTACTAGGATTCCAGGCATGCACCACCACGTCCAGTTTTATCATAATTATTATTAGCATATGTCTTTCTTAGTAGGCTATAAAGTCTTTGACTGTAGGCATCATCTTTTATGCATTTTAATTCACATGCATGTTCAAACAAAATTTCTGGACTATGTTAAGTGTTCTTCCATGCATATTTGTAGAATGAACAAATGAACTGGCTTCCTAATTCTCTGAACTAGCTAAGGAGGGTTGGAGCGGGTTAAAAAATATTCCCCATCAGCCAAAGCTAAGAATAATTGCAGCAACTAACACATAGCATCGCACTGAACCATGCAAGTCTTTCAGCACGTCCTCTCTGCCGTATGCGATGATGTATGGTCCTCTGGAAGTAACTCTCTGCAGCCTAAATGGGCCAGGTGTATATTTTGATTTCCTTTTACTGCTTGTTGAACAATATTTTATGGTTTTGCAATTTTGTTTCTTAATATCCAAGATGATTGACCATACTACCCAGTAGCCTGGAGGAAGACATCCTTACATGTCATGATTATTTATCCCAAAATATTAGAACAATTGTATTTGAAATTTGATCTCCTCAGAAGTGTGGCTGTAGCTGCCTTCCATTTGGTTCAATGACTGAAATAAAGGGGAGGGGCGCACGGCCTGTAGACTTCACTCTCTACCTGTTTTTATGCGCGTCTCCTCCTGAGAGCCACTGAATTGAAATGTTACACGTTCCTCACCTTTCTTTATGATCTACCGTAACTTCTCAAGGCTAAAGATTTCAATCCTGGGCTTCAGCTGCTAGACTAAAACGGATTTCCCATCTATTCCTCTTTGAAAGAGGTACTATGTCTAAAGAAACCATTATCCTCCGATAGTTTTCCTCTGGTGAAATATGGGTCCTCATAGATGGCCCTACACACATTTACACATTCTTCTTGGCCAAGAATGGTGGGGCTTTCGTTTTCTAAATGATCTAATAAATAAAAGGCAGCTCCAGTTCCTGAATTTACTCATCTCTACTATCTTAAACAGTAGGTCTTTCTTTATAGAGGAGGTTGGCAATTGTTGGAAGTAGGTGGTAGGGTGTGTTTTCTCTTAGGTAGATACTCATGTCGCTATTACCATAATCAAAACAGTAACAACTCTTTTCTCTGGAAAACATGCATTGTGCCATCAGCAAGGTCATTTTTTGTTTCATATATAGATAGATCCTATAGAGAGGGATGTAGCACTGGAATCCACACAGCTTACTTCGTTTATTTATTATATACGCATACTTGTATTGGTGCATCGTAGACTCGCATCATAATGTAGTTCCAAGTGATAATGACACACATGCACACAGTACTTGGTAAGCTTCTCCTGGGCTCCCTCCCCGCTCCCTCCCCTTCCCCATACATGATACTCAGATTGGCTTTGGTATTCTCACATAGGTACATGACGTCACAGCTTTAAGCACAGTTTAAATCCATAGGCACTATTTCTGTGTCACAATAGACGCGCACGGCAGACTTCCAGTTGATTCTGGGGTGCGATAATTCTCTCCTGTTTCTAGAAGAGGTGGACACATTTCCAAAGCCCCAGATTTGCCTGGTGTTCCCAAAGTTTGGGGTACTGGCCACATACTTCCCATCACTATAAAACAACCCAATATCTGGTGAAGATAATAATCTGGAATCTTCTATTGTACCTGCTTGATTTCCTGGATGCTCCTCTGAACCTGGGCAGTCCATCTGCTCTCTCTGCCACCTCCACATCAGTCCCCACAGAGCAATGATTTAAGTGGCCATTTAGATCGATTCCTGAGACAGTCCCACAAAGAAAACCACCCTGCCATAATCTGCTCATTCTGTATGGCTAGACTTGGGCTTAGCTCCAAGACGGCCAATTGCATTACAGTCTGTGAAAAACTCTCAGACTACTTAATGCTCTACAAATGCTGTCCCTTCATCCCGGGGACAATAAAGGACAGTGCAAAGTAGAGCCTTGTCCCTTAGTACTGTTCTATTAAAGCCCCAATTTGAGGCAATCCAAGGAAACTGAAAGCAAAAATAAAACAAACAATGCAAAACAAAAACAGCCCTGTTAAAAGCATTGTGAGCATTCATTCAAAGTATTGACTTAGGTAGAAATAGTATGCAAGGCCTCAGACATCTTAAAGAATCAGCATTAGTTTCACTACACACCTTTAAACTTTATCTCACCATGTAACTTCCAAAAAGCATTAAGCACATTCGTTTTATTCAAAGTCTTAGTTAACAAATAATTACCATATTTTTCATAAAGTTGAAGATAAGCATACTCTACAACACAGAAGTTCCAATTCTAAATACATACTCTAAACAGGCTTGTGTAAAAAATAGACATGCCGAATTTAAACAACCAAGGTATTTGGAGAGATTAGAACCCTCGTGCATTGCTGATTATAATGCAAATTGGTGCTACCACTTAGGAAAACAGCTTGGGCATTTCTCAATATATTGGCCATAGAATTATCATCTGACCCAGCAAATCTACTCCTGGGTATATGCCCAAGAGAAATGAAAATATGTGTCCACACAAAAAGAATTGTAGATGAATGTGCAGTTTTATTTATAATAGCCCAAAAGTGGAAAACACCCAAATATCCACCAGCTGATGAATGAATACATTTTATACACACATACACTCAAACACACAGACACACACACACATACACTGGAATATTATTCATCAATAAAAAAGAACGAAGTGCCGATATATGCTGCAGTGTGACTGGACCTTGAAAACATAAGGTTAACTTAAAGAAGCCAGACACAAAAGGCCAAATTATGTTCAAGTCCCTTTATTTGAGATGTCCAGAATATATAAATAAACACAGACCAAATATAGACTAGTGATCGCCTTTGCCTTGGTGGGGAGAAGAGACAATGGAGAGTGATTATTCAGAGGTACAGAGTGTCTTTAAAGGAGGAATAAAAATTTTTCTAAAATTAGATAATGGGGATGGTTGCACAACCCTATGATTATATTTAAAAATTAAATTGTGTATTTTTGTGAGTGAATTGGAGGGCATATAAATTATCTCAACGAGCTGTTTTTTAAAAAGGGTCACAAAAGAAAAAATGAAATAGAGACAAAGTTATCAACATGATTAATTCCTACAATATAATGCTAAAGAAGAAAAAGCAAAACAATGTATGTATGGTTATAAAAAGTTTAAGTATATGCTAATCACTACCACCTTCATATCAAAGATATATACATGTGTGTATGTGTGTATATGTGTACACACAAACACATATCTTTGTTATATATGCATATGTAATAAAGGAGGGGTAAGGAGACTCCAGGAGAAGCCCATAAGGTTTTCATGGTATTTGTAACATTTTATTTCTTAAGTTTAGTTGGGGATACGAGATATTTATTGTAATATCCTTTTATGGCTTTTTAACTTATCAGGCTGTTTGTAACAAAAATAATCATAATTTCCAAGGAGTCCATTCATCTAGAAGAATCTGTTGGATTTTGTTAGGGTATGCTTCCCTCTATTGTTAACTGTCTTCGCACATTCAGGGTTTTGCTGGGTTTGAAATAGTTTTAAAAAGTCACAACCGAGCGTGGTGGCACATGCTTGTAATCCCAGTACTTTGGGAGGTGGAGACCAGAGGATCCAGGTTCGCGGCCAGCCTCAGCTCTCTCTCTCTCTCTACTTAGTGAGGCCCTCCGCATCTTCGTGAGACCGGTTTCAAAATAAAGTATAAAAAATAGGGCCAGGGGTATAGCGCAGAGGTAGAACGCCCCTGGGTTCAATCCCCGGTACCGCAAAAAAAAAAAAAAAAGTCACATCCTCTATGGATTTTGGTTGGAACTTTAACATCACACTGTAAAACTAAGATGAAATTTGTGAGTGTATTTCTGTACTTGCCCCATAAATTATCAAAGCCTTAAGCTATTATCACTATTCCCCTGATGAGAATGGTTACTTATAATTTACTATTTGATAAAAGTCCTATTTAAAATACAAGTAGTGGGTCTTCATGAAAACCTGATACATTAATACATGGTTAGCTTGTGGACCACTAGCATCATTGTGGCTTCTTCTTGGTCGTTTTCTTATACCAGTCTTATATTGTTCGGGTCCTTAAGGATATTAAAATGTTCCATTTTAGACTGCCAAAAAATTACTTAATCATTTCTTTTGGGACCACATTTCTACTTTTTCAAATTATTTTAAATTTAAAATAACACTGACATTTTATGAGTACATTTTTATGACTACTATTAAGTATTAAGCAATATAATAAGAATGCCTGTTTTATTAAGATAAATCTCTCCTACAGACTGTCTAAGCAACTTCGTGCATCAGATTTAGGAAACCCAAATCTTGGCCTGTTTGCAAATTCTTATAAATATTTTTATGATCAACATATTTTAGACTCATTTTTGCTGTATTTTTTCCAGTTTTTCTGGTGCAGAGAAATACCTATTCAGAGTATACCTTTACAAAATACATTCCATATGGTTTACCTTTCTGAATACATGAGTGTATTTTATGTACAGTCTTTTTGCTTCCTTTCCAAATCACATCTTTGCCATTTTAGCTGGACTGATAGCATTTGCTCTTGACACAGTCTTGGTGGTTATTATCCATAACTTATTATGTCCTAAGACTGTGGACATCTTGCCTGCATAAGACGGAGAAAATGCCAAGGTCTTTCTGAGAATTACAGAATCTTCAAGTGAGAGGAAAGGGCTTTCTCTTTGGTTTGAAGAGCGTCCATAGTATCTTGCATAGAATGGAACTCATAAACTAATCTGTGTAACTCTATGGGGTATTTGATGTAATAAACACTCACCGGAAGAATGCTTTAAAGTTATATTTGACTTCTGATCATTAAAGAAAATCAGGCACAAGCTACCTGGATCCTTATTGTAAAAAATTCTGTTCAGATTATTGTATTTTATCTCAAACGACCTCAAGAGCTTGATAATAGTGGTTTTTGCTGTTTCATTTTTCTTGACCCAACTAATCTCTCAATCCATAAAGAAACAGGAGCAGATTGGAAAAAATCGTGCCCGGTATGCAAACAATTTGTCACTGTTTTCATAATGAGGGAATCTTCTTCTGATCGGGCGACTCAAGTGAATTGTTTGCTCTTTAATAAAATATTTATGTTTCCAAGTCTATAATGCCCTCAGTCTTGCAATATTTAAAGGGACTTCACAGTAAGTAATTACAGTCATATCCCATGTAGGACTCTTGGCAATTACCTATTCAGTTCAAAACTCTGAAAATCAGAAAACCATGTTCTTCCCTCTCCTCCTCCCTCCCTTCTTTGTTTTCTTCTTTCAAATCTCTTCTCTCATTATGGTGATTAAGAACTGAACCCAAGCTGGGCATGGTGGTGCATGTCTGTAATCCCAGTACTTGAGAGGCTGAGATAGGAGGATTGCAGGTTCGAGGCCAGCCTCATCAACTTAGTGAGAAGAAACCTCAGCAACTTAGACTCTGTTTCAAAGTAAAAAATAAAATAGGGCTAGGGGTGTAGCTCAGAGGTAGAACCTCCCTGGGTTCTATCCCTAGCACCACACCCCCCAAAAAAAGAGAGAGAGAGAGGAACCCAACTTAGGGAACATTAACCCATCTTGGGAAAGTTGGTAGACTTTCTGGTTCAAACCTGGCCTGGCCCACTGCAATGGCTTCCAAGGTTCTGACCCTCAGCTCTAGCTCCCTGCTCCTTCCAGCTGCCCTCGCCCTAGTCACAGTTAGCTCCCACAGCACAGAGCTCAGCTTAGCAGTGTGAGGGCTCTTTGGTGCCGTTGCTTCCAGCTCCCTCCCAAGGACATGCACGCAATACTTGTCGCTCTCCTGAGCAGCCTTTCCTCCTAGCAAGGAGGCTCTGTCCTAACAAGCTGGCTCTCCAATGACTCAGATCTGCCAGAACAGTTCCAGGATCATTCAGGTTCATTCTGCAGCAGGTTGAAGCATGCCCGCTCCCCAAAGATGACCACATTCAATCCCCAGGACTGGGAATATATTACTTTACATGTTAAAAGAGGCCACAAAGGGGACTGAGTAAAGGACTTTGAGATGGGATGATTTTCCAAGAGTTAGCCTAGTGGTCTCATGTGATCAAAAAGGTACTTATAAACTGGGCATGGTGGTACTTGTACTCCCAGTACTTAAGAGGCTGAGACAGGAGAATCACAGGTTCGTGGCCAGCCTCAGCAACTTAGGCCCTCCGCAACTTAGTGAGACCCTGTTCGAAAATAAAAAATAAATAAGGCTGGGAGTATAGCTCAGAGAAAGGTAGGGAGGCACAAGGGCTGGAGGGATGATAGGTGGTGGGATGAAAACAGCAGAGAAAATGAAGATGTGTGAATGAAAGCAGAGAGGAAAAGAAAGGGAGATATGTAGACGCTACACTGCTGACTTTGAAGATGGAGGAAGGGGCCATGAGCCAAGGGGTGCAGGCAGCCTCTAGGGGCTGAGAAAGACAACAAACGATATCTGACTTTTGACCCCCAAATCATTTTCACTGGTAATCTTTGCTTGCTTTTAAATTGGATTCCTAATCTGATAAAGCAAAGTTTTAATGGATAGACATGCTTTACATATGTCACCTTCTAACATAATAATAATGATAGGTAAGTATGATAGTATAGCCATTCTGCAAGGTAAGCATGATTCTTCCAAATTAGAAATAATACAGTAGAAACTCAAGAAAGATAAGCAAATTGCCCAAAGTGGTAATGTGTGCTGGAGCTAAGAGTCCTCATACCCTTAACAAAAACACACTGCCTCTTGTGGATCACTAAAGCCTGGGGTATCATATTCCAGGCACCACTTCCTTTAGGAGACTTTCCCTAGTGCCCCCAGGTAGATTTCTCCAGCTCCCCCAGCCAGCATCCACAGGCCCCATGTCGTCCTTACTTCTATCACGACACTCCCACTGTTACTACCGTAGCTGCACTGAGTTGCTTCAATACGTTCTTTGAGGCTGAGCTAATGTCTTATTTTCCTTTATAGGCCCGGTATCTAGTTCACCACTTGTCATGCTGTAAGCAAAATGCAAAATACAAATGTGTACTAGAACAAAATGAATAAATGATGGAACTTTTTGCATTTTTGCAAATAATGTATCAAAAGCATGACCTATCTTGCATTCATTTTTTATAGTTTCTGTGCTTACACGTGTGTGTGTCTCTCTCCCCCTTACCAAAGTAGACCGGAAGTCAATTGAACCCAAATGGAAAACTACAGAATGGACACATAGGAATGCTAAAATATTGCACCCAATCACTTTGTCTGTCTCTGAAACTCTGAGCTACGTTAGTCATAGTCCCTGTTCAACACGAGTTTATGAGCAAATAAACTAAACTCAGAAAATGATGTGTTTCTTACATCTGCTTTTTTTTAATTGAGGTATAATTTACATACAGTGAGCCGCTCGCATCTTAAATGTGTTCTTCAATCAGTTTTGATGAATGCAAATCAGATAGAACATTTCTATCATCCCAGAAATTCCTTCCTGTCCCTTTGCTGTCCTTTCCATATCTCCCTCCACAGTAACGGCTGATGTGATTTCTGTCACTGTGGGTTATCTGGCCTGGTCTAGACGTTCACTTAAATGAAGTCATATAGTATCTACTTTGGGTCTGGCTCCTTTCACTGAGTGTCATAGTTGTAAGCTTCACCTATTCTGTTGTGTGTGTCATACTGTTGTGTGTGTCAGTAGTTCCTCGGGTTCTATTTTACGGACAGACCACATTTTCTATTTCCATTTGTTCTGTTAAGAGATATCTGGGTAGTTTTCTAGTCTTGGACTTTAATGAATAAAGCCATGATTAGAATTCTTGTCCAATGCTATGTGTGGATGTAGGTTTCCATTTCACTTGGATGCATAGCCAGGAGTTGAAATGCTGGTTCACATTGCAAGTATATATCTGCACTTTCAGCAGATGAATGATATGTGTCTCAATTTTTGAGTGTTCAACAAATATAATCATAATTGTTCTGTGCTGGTCAGTGCATGGGAGTTGTAGATTTCGTTTCCACGTGTCCTTTAAGCAGAGGCAGAGACAGAGAGTTTTGTGGAAGTGAGGTGGTGAGTGAGTGAGCCGGGAGGAAGTGAAATGTGGGGGGACAGGGAAGGAGCTGAACAAGCAGGTGGTTTTGACTAAAGCCCGACTTCATCCTCAAGAAAGCTCTGGGGCATCTCAGGCTTGGGTAAAAGAGCTAGCCTTCCTACCTAAATAGTGGCCAGTCCTTTATGGGGGAATGAGCCCATCTAGGGGGTGGAGCGTGCATTTAGGAAGTAACCTTGCAGGTGTCTTTGGGGTGAGGTGGTTTCTGAGGAGGACAAAGGCCAGTTATCCAGAGGGAAGCAGCTGTGAGCCATTGATAGTAACACAGCTCCTGGCTGATGGGAGCATCTGCCTGGGAAAGGGGACCAGGCCGGGGTTCCCACAGCATCTGCTCTACCCAGTCAGTCACTAGAAGGTGTAAATTCTCCTCTGGCCACAGGGTGCTCAGGAGCCAACAATCCCACCCAAAAATGCTTGGACTTCACTTGGGAAGGCTCACACTCTGGAGCCTAGATCCAGTGGCTCCAGTTGACAGGATTAGGATAAGTTTAAACCTCACATGACTCCTCAGAGTGTAAAAAGCCAGCAGAGGCTGCCGCCAGTGAACTTCTGGCTGGTGACCTTGCGACACTGGCAACGGTGTGCCCATGAGCCGAGGTCTCGCAGCACTGGACCCGTCCCCCGTGGTGGCTGCTCACCCTGGGCCCTTTGGATGGGTCACTAGGTCACATGTGGACATGCAGAGAGGGCAGCCTTGGAGGGCAGATGAGGAAGCACATGGCTTGTGACTTTAGGGACATTCCCCAGCCTAAGGCGTCTCATGTCTTACTGGAAACTAACCCCTCCTCCATGGGCCTGGTCTTTGGAACAAGGGATGTCTTCAAGGGATACTTTAATCCCAGATTGACAGGAATCTGCAACCCCAAACAAGCGATGTTAGAGGGAATGATCGGAGAGAGAAACTTGGGAGCCACCGATGATCTTTTGATACAGCAGCTTTGCTTTCTGGCGTGTTAATTGGAGTGCAAATTAACCACTTGCCAAAAAAGAGGAGTGTCACCATCCCATCAAACGCATCCATGGCAACTCTGTGTCAAGATGTCTTTCCCTGACCCTCACTGCACTCGGTATGAACAAAGCCCGGTCCCAGCTCCTCCAGCTGAACCGTGCAGTCCCACTGGAGGGTTTTATCCACTGCACAACAAGGAGTTCTATTGTTCCACTTCTTAGAAATAAGATGGTGGTGGAAACGAAAGAGCTGTTATTGCAAACTCATCATACTTTATTATTTCCATCAAAGAAAGAGAGGAAGTCCTCAGGCAGGCTTAGCTGAAATATTACAGGGGCTAAGAGGTGAACTTGAAAAGCCTTTCATTTCCAGCGCGCCGCAGCTGCTGTGTACACTCCAAATACTGTGAGGATGGACTTGCCCAGGAACAACAAGCCCGAAATGGAGCAACATTTATTAATCTCTGGTTATTTCTCCACGGCCGTTCAATAGCAAGCAGACACCGGGTAACATTTAGGACTATTCGAGGAGGAATTGTCTGATTCCCAGTTTCTCGCCAAAGAAGAAAAACACAAGAAAAAAAATCTAGGGTATTCATACACTGATAAAGACAGTGAGTTTCAAGAACATACTCATCACTCTTAAATTTCAGTCATTCTCCAACTACTGTGACATTAGATTTTTGTCTACTGAAGCTGCCCAAGCCAAAGAATGTATCAATAGCTGAATCAAGGCAAAAACAGAAAGAAATACCAAAAGTTCATTATTTCTCTCATAATACCCAGTGGTCAGAAATGAAGGTCAGATCTGGGCATGGTGGTGCACATCTGTAATCCCAGTACTTGGACGGCTGAGACAGGAGGATCACAGGTTCGAGGCCAGTCTCAGCACTTTAACAAGGCCCTCAGCAACTTAGTGAGACCCTGCTTCAAAATAAAAATGTAAAAAATAGGGCTGGGGATGTAGCTCAGAGATAGAGTGCCCCTGTTTTCAATCTTCAGTGCCACCAAAAAAAAAAAAAAGAGAAAGAACCATAAAAGAGAGTCAGACTATTTGTGGATAATGGGCGCTATGTGGTTTTCATGTAGCTTTGGTTGGCTGACTCATTTGAAAGCATGTTAAAGCTGAGGTTTTGTTTACTTATTACTGATTTGAGAGAGACATATCATTGGCCCTCAATACCTATCCTTTCCCTCAGAGATGAATCACAGCATGGAACAGAAGTATTATTCTATTTCCAACTCAATGATAGCCACATGTTATGTAATTAGAGCGCACACAGATTCATCAGCATGTCATCTGTTACTACCAGTGGTCGATCTATTGGAACAAAAGAAATCCATTGTGTCCTAAGTGACATTTGGAAAGGGAAATTGACTTTGATAACTGATTCATTTAGCCTTCTAGAGCTTATCTCCGAGAACTTTGAACTCTGAAAACAAATTAGGTTAAGGATATAAAGTGCTGCAGAGAGGCGCGTCCACTCCTTAGAGTCAGAAAATTATGAACCTTTTCAAATCAGGATAAAAGATAGAGGTAGACAGCAGCACAGGAACACGGCTTGGGTAGTGATTGCTGATCACAAGCTGAAGACAGATTTTCAGCAACCAAAAATAATAAACATATCAATATAAGGATGGCATTCAACATTTATCCCTTCAAAATAATAGGGGATAAGACAAGAAGGGAAACCAATAATCCATGTAAATATTCACTGCAACATTTTTTATTGCAACCAGTTTGGGGCTCAGGTTTTCAAATACAGAAATATGAACACAAAGTGACATAAAATAAACTCTGTGCTAAAAGATTATGATAATACAGCTATTTTTCTTTGGACTGGGGATTGAACCCAGAGGCATTCTGCCTCCAGGCTAGACCCCCAGCCTTTTTTATATTTTTTTATTTTGAAATAGGGTCTCACTAAGTTGCTGAGGGTCTCACTATATTGCTTAAGGCTAGCCTTGGACCTGTGATTCCTGTCTCAACCACCTGGGATTACAGGCGTGCACCACTATGCATATTTATTATGGCATGCAGCCATAATAAAGGTATTAAAACCTGGAAAAATGAAGCTAAGAACATATTCTCATAGCAACCCTTGAATATTTGAAGCAATACTGAACAGGAGACAGAAAATGAATTTTCTCTCTATTTGCCAAAGAACAAGTAAAAAAGTCCAATGTAGAAGAAGAATTTGGCTAGAAATAACACATGTTCTTTTATTTTTAACACTGGGATGGACCATCAAATGAGAGCATAGTATCCTAGAGATCTTTAAAAATACCTGGATAAGCCGGGCGTGGTGGCACAGGCTTGTAATCCCAGTACTTGAGGGGCTGAGACAGGAGGATCGCAGGTTCAAGGCAGCCTCAGCAACCTTGTAAGGCCCTCTGCAACTTAGTGAGACCCTGTTTCAAAATTAGAAAGTAAAATAGGGTTGGGGATGTAGCTCAGAGGTAGAATACCCTTGGGTTCGACTTCCAGTAACACACAGACACACACACACACACACACACAGATAAAAAAAAAACCAAATAGGAAACCATTTGAATCACCTTCCTTCAATTCTGCCAAACGTTTAATAAACTAAAGGTTTTTACGGTTGCCTTCACATTAGTAGCCCCAGGCATGTGGTCTAGGTGTGTCTATCTTCTTAAGCACATCTTGCACGTTCGTTCTTTTTCTCACAAAGGCAGGTAGGAGTCATTTAAGGAATTATTGGAATAGTTAAGACATTTTTACAATCGCAGAGAGGTATTCACACGGACTGTACGGACTGAAATCATCATCATTCCAGCGAATCAAATGTAACCAAGGAAAATAACAATACCAACAAATGAAGTCAGTGTGAAGCCACTCAGCACTGTGGCCTGGGATTAATCATGTTGCTCTTTGAGAATTTAAAGCTTTTAATCATGGAGCGCTGCCTTCTTTGGTTAAAATTCATGGGCACTTTGCAGATTTATTTTGGCCCCCGGGGTCCCTTTATTGTTCACTCCGCACAATGAAAACCTGTTAAGAATAAAGAATAAAAATTAATGTCAAACTGAATAAAGAAGCTGAAAAGGTCAAAATGTGTTCCTAGGGTCAAAAGATTATGACTTCACATGGAAAAGACCCTGGGAATCAAAATTAAATACAGAGTTTATGCCCCTGAATTTGTGGAAGTAGCGCAACTGTCTGCAAATTAGTTTCCAGTGGTTCTGGATTTCAAATACATAATATGCATGAAAATATATTATGGGTATGTGTAGGTGCATATAGAAGCAAGAAATACATGTGTATCTTTTCTTATAATCTAAATGCCTTGAATTATCTATTTAATTATTTTTCCCCTAAAAGCAGCCAGCCCCCTCAGAAAACTCACTGTCTGCCCTGGACCTATAAACTTACCAGCGGGCATTAAAATTTTGGTTTCAAATAGGCACCCATTTTGTAGTTGAAAATAAACTTAATACTGATACAATCCATAGAATATAATTCTTTCCATTTCTTTAATCTCAATTTCAATGCATCCCAAACTGGTTGTAAAAGAAGAGAAATGCAGTTTTGCAAGCCATTTATTAATTAAAAACACTAAGATTTAGGATGGCTCAGGGAGGTAGGGTCGGATACATCAAAATCTTGCAAGTTGTTCTTAAATGTTCAGAGCCACAATGAACTCATTTGATAGAAAAAAGATATGCAATTGTAAAGAAAAAGAAATGTTTTACAAAAACCACTGGGCACGTTTACCCCGTACAGTCATCGTCAATGGAAAGTCCAGGAACAGGGCCAAGGTCCGTGAAGCCTGTAATAGGATTTCCCCCACCAGCCAAGGCCAGGTGATACTAATAGTGTGGGCTTGCTCAGCGGGCTTCGTCTTTTCCCTGCTTGCAAAGAGAAGAAAATCCGTGAGTTGGCTCCCTTGCAACCTTGGCTGGGCTTCGAAGTGTCTTAGCTTGCCCTTTGTTCAGTCATTGACTGGGTTTCCAAATCTACTCAACCCGAGAGTGCAAATTTCACTCTCTCCATTCAGTGCCCCCCCACTTTAACCTGTCCCTCTTCCAGGTGAAAAGTCCCAGCCAAGCAACAACTACTGAGAGTGTGCCATTGCTGGGATTCCACTAGTCAAATCAGTTCAAGGTGGAAGGGCTTGTGTGCTCTCCCGGTCTCTCCAGAGGAAGTCAGTCAAGGAGGCAGGTGGGGGTCCCACCTCCTGCCTGTAAATGATCTCTGTCAACTCAGGCCATTTCTTGAGCACAGTTGAAGCAACAGAGATGAGTCTGTAGTTGGTACTGGAGTAGGAGGTAAGAGGTAAAGGAAGGCTTTGACTCTGTCTTAGAAACAGCCAAGATGCCCGCCTGAGGAGGAAGGCTGAGGCCACAAGAGAGAGGCTACTTCAACATCGAACCTTCTGGTAAGGTTTTGTGTGCACACAAGCACGCATGGCACACACTCGCCGCAGGCCCTCCAAAAGAAATCATATGGAAGCATAATAAAGGGGTGAATAATAAAAGGTAAAAAAGAATACGAATACTGGCCAATCAAAAAAAAAATCCCTGTTCATTTGAAAATGTTGGAAGATATCAAGCTGATACGCACCATGCTGTTTGAATAAATGAATTGATCCACTGGCAATATGGCTATACCATCCTGGTTATTATCCCTCAAACAGCTACTGTGTGTGTGTGTGTGTGTGTGTGTGTGTGTGCTCACGCACGTGCACACACACACGTACGGTACTGGGGTTTGAACCCAGGGGCATTCTACCTCCAAGCTACACCCCTAGCCCTATTTTATTTTTTAATTTTGAAACAGGGTCTCGCTAAGTTGTGGAAGGCTTCACTATGTTGCTGAAGCTGGCCTCGAACCTGCGATCCTCCTGTCTCAGCCTCCCAAGTACTGGGATTACAAGTGTGCGCCACCACGCCTGCTTTACTTATTTTTTTCTTATGGCACTGGGGATTGAACCCAGGGGCATTCTACCTCCGTGCTACACCCCCAGCCCTATTTTTTTATTCTCTATTTTGAAACGGGGTCTCACTAAGTTGCAAAGGGCCTCACTAAGTAGCTGAGGCTGGCCGCGAACCCGGATCCTCCGGTCTCCGCCTCCCAATCACTGGGATTACAAGCCTGCGCCACCACACCCGGCTTACTTTTTTTTTAAATTATGCAATGGAATCAGGAAAATGTCTGGGGTCAACTTTCTACATTAGTGATTTCCTGAATCAGTAGACTATGAAAATCAATCAAGCTTTTGTTTTGAGAAAAATAACCTGTTCAAAGTACGGTCCTGCATTTTAACTTTTTCCAAAGAATATATATATTTATATATATTTGTTCTATGTATATTAGAATGTATATATAGAATGTATATATATTCTAACATACTAGAATATATAGAAAAAATACATACATATATAGAATATATATGTATATTTCTTTGAAAATAATATATATGCTTTCATACATATACACACATATGTAAATATATGTATGTATGCATATATGCGTATATATTGGTTGTAGTGGGCAAGGGCTCTCAGGTGCCGACGCATAGAAATGAAGATGTTTTTAAGCACAAAATGCCATAGGAATGGTGGCTAGGCTGGTCACAGCCAGAAATCGATGTTGAACTATTCCCCGTAACTTAAAGAGCATGTGAACTTGAGTTATTGAATAGGTTCCCCAAATTTCTGGGAGCCTTTTTATCTGCAGGAGCAGAGCGGTATTCTCTTTGCTGATGGATCTTTTAAACACTCTTTGGTGTGTGGGCTTATGCAAACTAGACTTTTCAAAGGTGCCTCTGTGCATTCACTTGCATTAGCCCCAATCCACTGGAACACGGGGAATAAAAGCACAACCTGGAAACAGAAGAAGGTCAAATTGAAGGAAAATGGAGCCTTCCTGCTTGAGAGGGGCAGAGCCCACACCGCTTTCCAGCCAGGATTGTTCTGAGCATCTCAGAAGGCAGCACACTCTCGCTTTTTACCCTTGAAACAAACCCAGCGATTCTTTGTCCACACTCACCCCTAGCACAATCTTTTGACTAAATTAACTGCTCAAATTATGTACCCCAAAGAGGCACAGGTTCCAAACAGCAGCCCTGCCAGTCCTTTAGTTTCCTCTGCTGTTTGAAAGAATAAAATGGACGATTCAAGCAGCAAACAACTGCCTAGAGGGAGAGACTGAGACCGCGATGTTCAGAAATCTAGAAGGAACATTTTTACAATTTCATGAACTTTTAAGTTGTATCACATGTCATCATCCATGAAATCATTACCACAATCAAGATGTCACCCCGCCGGGTATGGTGGCACACGCTTGTAATCCCAGTACTTTGGGAAGTGGAGACCGGAGGATCCGGGTTCGTGGCCAGCCTCAGCTCTCTCGCTCTCTCTCTCTCTCTCTCTCTCTCTCTTTCTTTCTCTCTCCCTCTCTCTCTCTCTCCTTAGTGAGGCCCTCTGCAACTTCGTGAGACCGGGTTTCAAAATAAAGTATAAAAAATAGGGCCAGGGCTGTAGCGCGGAGGTAGAAGGCCCCTGCTTTCAATCCCCAGTACTGCAAAAAAAAAAAAAGATGTCACCCCAAGTTCTCCTTGGGTCCCCTTTGGAATCTCCCCTCCCACCACTCTCTGCATTCCCTAAACCCATCCGTTATGAGGCCAAGCAAGTTGTCCTGCCAGAATGCCCCACCTTCTGGATTTGACTGGCTGCGTCTTCGTGATACCAGTTGGCTTGCTCCTCTATCTTTCGTGTTTCCTGCGATGTGGCGAGTATATTTCCATGACATGAATCTCTGATGAATTCACGTTAAGCACTTTGGGCTAAATATAGCTTGTGCATTTCATGCTGCATCACATTGAAGACCCTTAGTATTTGGTTGACCGACTATTTTCTATTTTACTATCTCTGATACTAGGTTTTACTTGTCTTGCTATTCTTTGCTTTTGATATTTTTAAGTCACATGTAATAAAATCAAGCTACCTAAATAGGCGTATTAGTTAAGTTCTACCTAAAAGAGTTTCAACTTTGGCTCTATCATAAAATATTTTTATATGTACCCCTCCTCACCCTGCATGGTGAAGACAGGCTTGGCAGCAGTAAAAGTAGATGTGAATCGTGTCTGTCTTGTTGAAAGTGCTGTGGCCTTGGGTAATTTACTTTTCTGAGCTTCAGTTTCCTCATCTACAAACTAGAGATTAAAATGTCAGCCCAAAATACCCAAAAGGTTCATTGTATAAATCAAAGAGGTAACATATAGGCCAGGCATGGTGGCGCATGCTTGTAATCCCATTACTTTGGGAGGCGGAGACCGGAGGATCCGGGTTCGCGGCCAGCCTCAGCTCTCTCGCTCTCTCTCTCTCTCTACCTAGTGAGGCCCTCCGCAACTTCGTGAGACCTGCTTTCAAAATAAAGTATAAAAAAATAGGGCCAGGGATGTAGCGCGGAGGTAGAACACCCCTGGGTTCAATCCCTGGTACTGCCAAAAAAAAAAAAAAAAAAAGGTAACATATAGGCCAGGTGTTGTGGTGGATGCCTATAATCCCAGTACTTCATATACTGAAAACAGGAGCATTGCAGGTTCAGAGCCAGCCTCAACCACTTAGAAAGAGCCTGTTTCCAAATAAATAAATAAATAAAATTGGGCTGGGGTTGTAGCTTGGAGGTAGAATGTCCCTGGCTTCAATCCCCAATACGAAAGAAAGAAACGATGGATTGATGGATGGATGGAAGGAAGGACGGAAGGAAGGAAAGATATGGGTTGATATTGTATAAAGAGTAAAGTCCTAACCAAATCATTTTTTATGCTAATGTTCCTTTGAGATAAGGGTCCTAAGTATCAGTTTGCACAGGTGGAGGAATTGAGATGCAGAGCCAGCAAGCGGCTGTATAAAGCTGAGGAACAGAACATCGTCTACTTGGCTCCCACCAGATTGCAGAGTCTCAAAAGCTACGTGACTTCATTTTATCTCCCAACTAATCATGTCATATTCTTTCTCAAGAGGATGTGCAAGTCTAGATCCTAATTTGCATTAGCCATGTCTCTCCGGGAGCCAGGACCCAAACACATCAGAGAATAAAAGCCTACAGTCTATCATCTGCTATCACTTCCAAAATATCACCACCCAAACCAGATTGCTTATTTTTTCCACCTTTTCCATGATATCTTTATGTTCATAAGATTCTGTTCCCTTTTCCTCTGAGCCCTGAAGAATCTAATCTGAACTCCTCTTAAAGATCGTACACATTTTTTCATGTTATCATTGCTACTTGTGTAAGACCGCTTGCCTCTTGCAGGAACTGAGTCTAAGATCTCTCTATCTCTCTCCTTATTTATTTTGTGGTACTGGGGATTGAACCCAGGGGCATTGTACCTCTGATACACCCCCAGTACTTTAAATTTCTTTTATTTTGAAATAGGGTCTTGCTAAGTTGTTAGGACTAGCCTTGAAGCTGCAGTCCTCCTGTCTCAGCCTCCCCAATACTGGGATGATATGCATGTGCCACCAAGCCCAGCTTAAGATATACTTTAAACAGCATATGTTCATTATGTATTTATTGAATTAAATTGAATTGACTTTTTTTTGTGTGTGTGGTACCGGGGATTGAACGCAGGGGCGTTCTACCTCCACGCTACGCCCCCGGCCCTATTTTTTTTTATACTTTATTTTGAAACCGAGTCTCACAAAGTTGCGGAGGGACTCACTAAGGAGAGAGAGAGAGAGAGAGAAAGAGAAAGAGACAGGGAGAGAGAGAGAGAGCTGAGGCTGGCCGCGAACCCGGATCCTCCAGTCTCTGCCTCCCAAAGTACTGGGATTACAAGCGTGCGCCACCACGCCCGGCTTGAGTTGACTTTTGACCCCAATCTGAGTTTCCAGAGAAAGAGAATGAGAGAGAGAGAGAGAGAGAGAGAGAGAAAGAGAATGAACGAACACCATACTGATGGTCCAGTCTAGCTGTGACCATTAAATAATACAGGTCACTTATCAATCAACAAAATTCTATTTTAAAATTTACAAAGAATAAAATAAGTTGCTAATAGTTTAGCAATTAGACTTCTTTGTAAGACTTCACTTTTAGAGCAGTTTTAGGTTCACAGAAAAAATTGAGAGAAGATACAGAGACATCCCATATACCTCTGCCCCATGTTCATAGCCTCCTTCCTTACCAACACTTCCAACCAGAATTGAATGTTTATTGCAATTGATGAACTTATGTTGGCAGATCACTATCACTCAGGGTCCACGTATACATTGGGGTTCATCTTGGTATTGTAAATTCTGTAGGTTTGAGCACATGTTGAATGATGTGCACTCACCAGAGTAGTTTCACGGCTCTAAAAATCTTCTCTGTTCTACCTATTCATCCCTCCTTCCCACCTAACCCCTGGAAGCCACTGATTTTCTATTGTCTCTAAAGTTGTGTCTTTTACAGCAAGTCATACAGTCAGAATTGCACAACATGTAGCCTTTCCATATTGTCTTCCTTCACTTAGTAGTATGTACTTAAGTTTCTCTGTGGCTTTTCAAAGCTTGATAGCTCAGTTATCTTTAGTGCTGAATAACATTCCATTGTTTGGACGTACCATGATTTATCCATTCACCCACCGAAGAGCATCTTCCGTTGCTCTTGCTGAGTTGTTCCAGGTTTTGACAATTATAAATAGAGCTACTATAAACATACATGGGCAGGGTTTTATGTGGACATTAATTTTCGACTCCAATTGGTGAAATACTAAGGAGTATTTCGTGGCAGCTAGATTGTTTGGTAAGAGTATGTATAGTAGGAATTGCCAAAATGTCTTTAAAATAGCTGTACTATTTGTATTGCCACCAGCAATGAATAAAAGTTCACATTCTCTCATGTCCTTATCAGCATTTGATGTTGTCAGTATACTGGATTTGGGGCATTCTAATAGGCATACAAAGATACCTCATTGTTGCTTTAATTTATGTTTCCTTAATGAGATATGATGCAAAACACCATTTCATAAACCTATTTGCCAGTTTGTATCTTCTTTGATGAGGTGTCTGTTAAGGTCTTTGGCCTATTTTTTATTGTTATTTTTTCTACTTATTGAGTTTTAGAATTCTTTGTATATTTTGGATACTGTTCCATTTTACATATACATATATAACATTATATGATTATATTATTTATGTCATCATATCTCTATGTATTATATAATACATATATAATTAAATACATCATTGCTATTATTTTGAAAATACTGATAGGTTAAGGAGAAAGATGTATTTTTCTTTTTCTTCCACTTAATCCTTTTTAATATACTTCCTTTATTTATGTAGATATGCACCCTGACTAGTATTATTATCCTTCTCTCTTAAAAAGTTTTTTCATATTTCTTGCAAGACAGGTCCACTGGCAAGAGACTCCCTCCATTTTCGTCTAAGAGAATCTTTATTTCTCCTGTACTTTTTGAAGGATAACTTCACAGGGTATAGAATTCTAGGTTGATTAATTGTTTGTGTTTGTGTTTTCTCTGAGCTTTAAATATTTTACTCCACTCTCCTCTTGCTTGCATGGTTTCTAAGGAAATGTTCTTGTAAATATTATCTGTTCTCCTGTGTAGAAATGCTGTTTTTATTACTCTTGACTTCTTTCAAGATTGTGTCTTTATCTTTGATTTTCTGTAGTTTGAAAATGGTATGCCAAGGTGTAGTTCTTTTGGCATTTGAACTGCTTGGTATTCTGGGAGCTTCCTGGATCTGTGATTTGGTGTCATTTATTTGGAGAAATTCTCAGTCATGATTATTTCAAATACTTCTTCTGTTCCTTCACTCTTTCTCCTTCTCCTGGCATCCCTATTACACATGTTTCACACCTTTTGTAGTTCTTCCATAATTCTTGAATATTCTATTTTTTTATATCCTTTTTTTTCTTTGCTTTAGTTTTAGAAGTTTCTATTGTGCTTTATTCAGACTCAGAGATTCTTTCCTTTGCAATGTCCTGTCTACTAATAAGCCCACCAAAGGCATCTTCATTTCTGTTGTAGTAATTTCAATCTCTAGCATCTCTTGGTAGTTTCTTAGAACTTACATCTCTCTTCTTATATTGCCTATCTTTTCTTGAATGCTGTCTAATTT
This sequence comes from Glis glis, assembly GCA_004027185.1. NCBI lineage: Eukaryota > Metazoa > Chordata > Mammalia > Rodentia > Gliridae > Glis > Glis glis. Next base: position 90,046 of record PVJS01000075.1, read on the forward strand.
ATCCACTGGAACCTTCGGCATATTAATCATAGTTATTTTAAATTCTCTGATAGTTGCAACTTTCCACCCTGTCTGGTTCCATTGCTTGTTCTATCTTTTCAAACTGTGTTTTGCCTTTTAGTCTACCTTGTAATTTTTTCTCAGTAGGCAGACACAATGTATTTGGTAAAAAGAAATGCTGTCAATTGACCTTTGGTACTTTGGTGGGAAGGGTAAGGGGAGGGTAAGCATTCTCAAGTCCTCTAATTAGATTCCAGACTTTTAGTGAGCCCCTGGATTTAGTTTCTTCCCTGTTATGTGAGACAAGATGGCTACAGTGGGCTAGAGTCAAGTATGTGGTTCTCTCAAGTCAAAGGCTAAACCTGGCTGGAGTCGGGTATTTCTCTTTCTTCCATTCATTTAGGCTCCAATAAAACCCTGCATGTTAGACTCTAATTGATTAACTCCTTTTTTTCTGCAAGAAGACTATTAAGAAAAACAGACCTCTCTAGAATATGTCAAAATGGTTTCTTTTTTCCCTGTGTTCTGGAAAAGCACTAGAGGACTTTTCTCCAGTATGTACTACTATAAGAACCTGATTGAGTTCCTGGAGATAAAAGTCACAAAAATATGGGGCACCCCCAGTGACTGGGTCCCTCTGAAGTTTGTAATTTCCTGACTTGTCCATACTGAGCCTCCAGCATCATCGACTGCAATTCTCTTTTCCCACCCTGTAACTGGTTCCTGTGGGGTCTCTGCTCCAGCGTGTTGTGATTCTCTGTGTCTCCAATGTGGGGACAGCAGATCACACTGGGACCTCACTTCTTATAGATCTAACAGGCATTGTTGATTTGTCAGTTTGTTCTGCTTTTGGCTTGTCAGCATGGAATGATGACTTTCAGACATACGTGTAGACCTGAAAATGAAAGGTGCTCTTAGATGGTAATAACTAGAAATATCAATTTTAAATTTGGGCTATGAAACTGAACCTGTCTTTATAATCAGTCATTATTCTAAGGGCTGGATGAGTGAAATATTTAACCTTTAATTGCCTCCATTTATTAACAATATAAGTCTTTGAATACAGCAAAAATATATGCAGGCCAATTCAGCTCAACTGCTCATGATTTTATGTGACAGCTGTAAGGTCATGAAAGCTATGGCAATGTATGGTCCAGGGAAAGAAGTCTGCCAAGATTATTCTCTTGGAGATATTAGAGTATACAATTACATGATATTAATAAAACACTTTGGAGAGTCAGATCATTTACATCTTCAAATTTGTAGAGAAACCAAGTAAGTATCATTTATACACTGGCCAAATGAATGTTATGGCTCATGGATGGGACCATTGGGCGCAAACATTTCCACTGGGTTATAAAATGTGTGGCTGCTAAAAGGTCCTGACATAAGCACGTGAATCATATGGTGATAAAAAAAATGCCCCTTTTGGACGCCTGTAAGCATTTCTGACTAATTTATATGTGGGCTAAAGGACAAGGAAAAAGCTTTCTGTTTCTCTAAGTCTCTCCAAAGCCACCAGCATCAGCACAACTTGGGTACTTATTGAAAATACAGATCCCTGGGCCCCCGACACAGAATACTGAATCAGTACATCTAGAGTGGAACCTAGGAATCAGAGTTTCTACAAGTGCCATTGAATGATCCTTAATGCACAGTAAGATGTGAGAGCCTCCTCTAATGCGGCTAAGCTCTCCCTGAAACAATGTGCGGTAGTGCCACCCAGTGGTTTGTTCTTCGGGACCATGTTCTTGGCTCGGCACGTGTGTAGTGCTCTAAATGGCCCAAATGTGGGTGAGTCAGGCTTTGGGGAAATCCTAACTGCTATCTGCTAAGCAAAGAAACAAGTGGCCACAGGGTCAATTTAATTGAGTCGTTCGGTTAGCCAGAACAAGTGTCTCATCAACGAGCGTGGCCTGATTATTTAGGGCCATATGCACAATAGAACCAGATGAAGCTGAGCACTGCCCTTGCCAGGAACTGACTGGGGCCAACCTATCTGGGTGACTTTTAAAAGACAATCACTTGATAATACAACAGTAAGTTTTTATCTTCAGTCTCTACGTGTTCCTCCATCTGAGCAGATCACTAAATGCAGATTGGTAACAAAATTGCTTCTTTGGCATTCTTCAACTATTCGACTCAGTTATCAGACACCTTTATAATCTCTTTATTGCTCATAATCTTATTTTATAGGATATATACATGGATCTTAGCATCTGGCAAAATTATTTCCAACCTGAGTTGATTTTAGGTTTGTTTTATTTTAATGTCAATAAATTACATTTTATACCTTAAGAAGTTAAATGAATATTTAAAGTTGTTTTACCTTACTAAAGCCACATTCCAAAATCGGTATTTTCAGGCTGCCACCAGATCCATCAGACACTAAGCAGTAGTAACTGCAACAGAAGGTCCATAATCTGCCTATAAAAAATCATATGCTATTTTTAAACTATTCTTCCTATGTGGAAGATGACGATGGTCTTACTGTGCGACAACATTGCATGTGCTGTGTAGACATGCAATGAGTGCAAAAGGACAGGAACTGGCCCAGGGCACCTCTGTGGATGCTGGAGACTGATGGTTGATGGGTCTGAATCCTCCTAGTGATTGATCAGTTAAAAACAATTCACCTAAGCACACATTATTCCCAGACCTAGAGTAGGCACTGAAACAAGGAGAGAAATCCTAGTTCCTACTCCTGAAGGAAGGTACAGTTCACTGTTAGGACAACATGTGGCTCTATTGGGTAGCTGAGATTTTAAAGTCATTTGATCTGATCTATCCAGATGGGGTTCAAACTGCCCCAATTAAGTCTGAATGAAATAAATCACATATTCCACTCCGAGTTACACATAGAGGCAGTGGGACCAGATATTCTAAAACTCCAGAAATTAGCAAATCAAACAAAGCAAAACCAATATCCCCTCTCATGATCATGAAATTGTAATTGTGATCCTTGAAAGACTCAACTCCAGCAAAGGAATCTCAGGAGAGATTTTGTTCATTTCCCTTCCCTCCTTAAATTGTTGTAAACAGCTAGAATAATACTCATGTATAAAATGGCAGTGACCTATCAAGGAGATGGGTGGAAGTAGGGGCAGGAGGAAACATGTACAAATTGAAGGTGTCTTGGTGACTACTTTTTTCATGAAAAATAGGCAATAGTCCTTAAGTAAGAAGAATAAAGACAGAATGGTAATCTTTCGTGCAGTTAACACTTTAGTTGCTGTACTGAACCATGCGTGTGTTTGTTGATAATGATAAAATTGTGGCATTGTTTAGATAAGGCACTATGAATATAGTAACTGTTAGTGTCTGTAACAATTTTCTCTATGGAGAGATTTAACCTCTTTTAATATAGAGGTATTATAAATACAGAATAGTACATAAATTATGTATGTACAGTTAGCATAGGCTGTCTGGTGCAGTCCAAGGGCCCCAGGTAAATAATGACCCTCATACCAGACAGGACATGTCGAGAGCTTAGAAATTGTTTCCCAGGAACTATGTGCATAGGCTAGACCTCTCATTAGCAACATATATAAATACATATTTTTTCATTAAAATATATCTTTTCATTAAAAATTATGTTGATTGTATCCATTTTAACTTCATATAAATGTTTAAGTATTATAGGCAAATTTCATATAAATATATGGTTTTTGAACTTCATGTAAATTTTTCCTATAATTATATGTATACTTTAATATTAATTACTTTATTGTTTTGCTTCTCTCAAGAGTTGTTTTAATTAGTTCTGGGTTGATATAATGCTCTAGGTAGTCTTCTAAATATCAAAGTTAGTCTCAAAGTCTTATTATAAGATGAAAAGTGGATTTGGTAACCACCCACTTACCTATAATAGATATGTATATTTGGATATATCCACTTAGATACTGTGCTCTAGTTCTTCTGTTTTTATTTATTCCATATCAAGTTAAAGTTCTAGATATTCTTATCAGATATTATGAAAGTCTTGAAGTCTCATCAGAAAACACTGAGTCTGATAAGTGTCTGCGTATAGCAGTGAAGCCAGCCTAGAACTTCTGGTGCTGATGGCTGAGGGTTACGTTTGTCCATGAGCATCCATCATGGCCTACCATGGGTGATCCAGATGACCCAGAACAAAATACTGTCATTTTCATTTCAGTGACCTGAAAAGATAGCACTCACCTATCTTATTGATTAGCTTCAATATTCAGATCTCATCGCATGACACACCCCCAACTCCTTCCCCCCAAAAAAGATAAAATCAAGTATAGCCTAGGCCAAGAAAGTCAACTTTTGTTAAAGGACCAGGTGGTAAATCTTCTAAGATGTACAGGCCATACCCTCTCCATTCCAACTACTCACCTCTGCCATCATCTCATGAAGGCAACCCAACACAACTTTACTGATGGTAAAACTTGAATTTGAATTCTGTATAATTTTTACATATCAAGAAATACATCCTTTTCTTAATTTTCTTCAGCCATTTAAAAAAGTAAAAACCATTCCTAACCCATGAGTTGTATTAAAAACAGGTAGCAGGCTGGATTTGGCCTATTTGCTAGTTTTCTAGTTCCTGCCTTAGGCCAGTGAATTCAGGGGTTCTAGAACTGATTTTTGATTTCCCATTTATAATAGGATATTTGCAGCCGGGCGTGGTGATGCACACTTGTAATCCCAGTACTTGGGAGGCTGAGACCGGAGGATCCAGGTTCACGGCCAGCCTCAGCTACTTAGTGAGGCCTCTGCAACTTAGTGAGACTCTGTTTCAAAATAAAGAATAAAAATTAGGCTGGGGGTATAGCTCAGAGGTAGAATGACCCTGGGTTCAATCCCCGGTACTGCAAAAAAGAAAAAAAACCTAATAGGTTATTTGCATTGCTCCTAATTCACCAGTCTGACGCCCCTGAAAATCAGGAAAATGAATTGTAACTCATCTAAAATGTTTTAGAACTCAGTGTTATTGCTTGACTTAAAAGTAAAAATGTTGTACATGGTGAACAGACTTTTAATAAGCATTTTACCAGAACAACTGGCTAATGTTCTAGGTTTACCACCTAATTAACACAGACTAAGAAGATTCTCGTAATCTTCCTGATATTAGGTCCCGAGGTAGAATTTCTGTGGCAGAAGGGGGACATTCTTTTTTCTTCCTTCCCCCAGTTCAATTAATATGGATAAACTAAAGGTAACTATCAGGTATCAATACCCCAAGGCAATTATAGACCAACCCTAGCAAAATCTTATTAGCACAGATGTGGTAGAAATTGGGACTCACTAATGCAGCAATAGCATTTTACTCTAATGAAGACTAAAGAAGGTTTCCCTACAACTAAATTTTACTTCCTCCATCACATTAGGTCATTGAACACCACAAGCCATTTGCAAGAGCAAATAACATAAAATTAATCTCGCCTGTTTAATTGTTATACATAGCTTCACTCCAACTTCTTCCTTAAAAGAGAGGAATTTTTAAATATTATAGGTTTGCATAGAATATTGTTCTCAAATTAAAGAATGTACTTCATTACTCCTATTTTTTTTCTTTTCATATTCAGGTCCACAGAGCTACAGAAAGGAGTGATCCAGGCAATCAGGTAAGAGCTGGCTTCTTATGCAGACTCGAAGTGGACTGCTTGCCGCGTACCTGCTAACAAGGTAGTGATGGTGGTTTACCCATGTGCTTCGATATTCTAGACTTCTGCCTTTTATGCTTCCTGGGACATAAACATTTCTCTGGCTTCTCTTTGTAGTTCTTTCTTCTGGGTTCTGTTTACTGTTAAGCCTGATCCATTGTGCCTTTGGCTCACATTGACCTGGGAACCTGTCTGTTGTTGGATATTGGCATTTCTGTATGACTAGTTGATTTCACATTCCTAAGATCCCTATTGCTTTGGTATTATTTGCAAGCTGCTTTATTTAATCTCCTCGAAACATCAGCTTCCTTTTATAAAGCACTTTAAATAAAGTTATTAGAAGGTTAATCAGAAAGTTAATTCTCTGGGTTTAGTTTTGAGGATGAATGCCATCAATATATGTCAACCATATCGCTCCTGAAATGACAAAATTGCATCCCAGGCCCACAACGTCATATTCTCACCGGTTTACACCACTAAGCAAGACTGTGAAACAGACCATACTTGTTCCCATTTTTGTGTGTGAAAACAGGTATCAAAATAGTGTCCAAATTCAAAGGAATAATTAATCCTCTCCTAAATAATTTAACACAGGAGCCTTCCCTCCTGTAGTATTTCAATATCCAGACTTAGTGAAGATTTATGCACATCCATCTTTCAAGGCAGCATAGAAGATAGAAACTAATCAACCATTTTCAAGCCATCCTTACAGAAATAACTCTTCACAAATCCTCTTCCTCCTCCTCTTAGGTTTTTAAATACCATTGCAATTGAATATGGAGGACCACACACTCTAGAGCATTGTTACTGATCAATAGCTCCTGTTCATAGCAATTTCGTTCATTAAGGGCCTTTTAATTCATTTGGATTCTGTTGATTTTCATGGCTGTGTTTTCATTTTTTCAATACATTCCATTTTTCTGTTTCTTTTCAATGTTTTAATCCAATTACCAGCCCCGTAAACAGGCGTTTGCCACATCTACTGTAGGTGCACTGAACTGTGAGTAGAAGTGATTTCTGATTACAGACAGGCTAATTTTCCAGGGACCAGAGAAACAACAGGCAGTGAACTGAAGAAAAGAATAATGGAAAATACCTAGTTAGGTGACATATGGCACAGATTTAGAGCGCAGATGGGAAAGAAAAATGTTACTTAATCTTAAAATACATATGCACTTCCTGGACAGTAGTCGTAAGCTGGGTCGTATGTGATGGGCTTGGTTATGAGAGGGAAATAAATTTTACACATTGTATTGTTCACAAGTGTTCATCCATATTAGGATTAGCCAAATAGAGAGGGTGACAAAAAATAATTTAGAATCTTTAAATCCCTCAAATTTTATTAACAAAGCCAAAGGCAAAATTCATTAAGCAAATATATCTCCAGGATCTCTGGATTTTTTATTTCTCACCCTGTTCATTCTTTGTAGGTCCCCTTTGTCCCCATTCTAGAATGTCTACCTTCATGACCCTCTACTTCTATAAAAAAATAAATAAACAGAACTGTCAGCATGATGTGGTGGCGCGTGCCTATAATCCCAGTACTTGGGAGGCTGAGACAGGAAGATCACAGGTTCAAGGTTAGCCTCAGCCACTTAGTGAGGTCCCTCAAAATTTAGAGGGACCGTGTGTTGAAATAAAAAATAAAATAGGGCTGGGGTTCCAGCTTGGAGGTACAATGCCTCTGGGTTCAGCCTCTAGTACCAAAAAACAAAAACAGAATTATCACATACTTCTGTACCTTGTGGTAGAATTAATAATGCCTTAGGGTATTACCTATATTACAACATTTTTTTAAAAATAATTGTATCAGTGCATTGTAGTCTTACATCATAATGTAGTTCAGAGTGCTAGTGACATACATGCACACAGCACTTGGTGAACTTCCCCCGGCTCCCTCCCCGCTCCCTCCTGTTCCCCATACATGATATTGAGATCGGGATTGGGATTTCATGATGTCAGTGGAAGTGTTTCCTTTACTTGGAATTTGTGCCTTGGGATGAAGAAACAAAATGTTCATGACGTAGGATCATGGTTGTTTAAATAGGAGCCAACAGATGACAAACATTCTAGCAGTAATAGGACTTTGACAGATTTCCCCAAATCATGGGATCACACTAAAAATTAGGTTTTTCCTCCATCAATGTGAAGACCAAGCATGATTCAGAGTCAGAATCGGAACAAAGCGAGTTGGAAAGCCAGCTGGTGCTGCCTAGTGTTCTCCATTTTCTCCTGGCATGTGAGGGATGGGTGTGGGGTATGGTATCCTTTCCATTGGCAGAAGGTTCCATAAAACAAAGTTTTAAACTCAGAAATAACAACAAAAGCTTTGTCAAATCAGGCCGACTTCCATCCTGAGAATAGAACATCCTTTTTGAATCTTCTAAATCTGAAAACAAGGTGTGTAGGCTGTGAAGTCTTTAGGAAAACCATATGACCCAACATATCTACAGCTCTGGAAGCTATTTCATTGATCCTTTAACCACTGAGAGTTAATATTTCCCACATAATGATGTACTCTTTTTTTTTTTTTTTTGGGCAGCAAAGCCAACAAAGACAGAGGCTAAGCTCAGATGACCGCCAGAGTCTAAAATATCAATTTCTTAGGAGTAATGAAGAGCTTTAAAGAGTTGTCAGGACAAGTTCAATGCAGTGGTAGAAAAAGCAGGTAAACTCTTTCCTTGTTCAGTGTAGAGTGTGGTTTTGATAAGCCTGTAGGGACAGGGAATCCAGAGGTACGTAGATCAGCCCAGACACTGGCCCTGCCCTTTTCTGCTTGGTGGTCAAAGGAAACTGGAGTGACCTCTGCTTTCTGGTGGTTTTATGGAGCAGTCTAACTGTACTTAGTTCTTTAGGTAAACATTAAACGATAAATTTCTCCATAGTATTTAAGAGACATTTAACTGCCAAATGATAAAATGTGCGCTTTAAACACTGAAATCTAATGTTTCATGTCACTGCTATCATTTCATTTCATTATATACTATAAAATACAGAGTTATAACTTATAATGACAATGACAGTCTATTCTGTAGATTCACTTCTAGTACTACCAGGATGTATCTTCTAGAAAGTCTATAAAGTAGGTCCATATATAACTCATCCATAGGGCTTTTGACTTTAGTTTCCAAGCTTTAACGTTGTGCTCAGGGGCCATCCTCTAAATGCTGAAGAGATGTTCATTTGAATCCTGCTTTCATTTGAAGCTGACTTGATAGCCCATGACCTCTATTGAGGAAAAAAAAGGCATTTCCTTCTTTGGTGTGGGTAGATATGGATGCAGAAAAGTCTGTCTCCTAAGTAAACCAATGGCACCTTCATGAGTTAAATGAGGAGAATAACACAAATAAGTCTATTAATAAATGAAAACTGGCATTTATGTATATATGTGAGATTACCAATGCCAATCTCAGTATCATGTATGAGGAAGGGGAGGGGATGGGGAGAGAGCCAGGGGAAAGCTCACCAAGTGTTGTGTGCATGTCTGTCACTACCACTCTGAACTACACTGATGTGAGACTACAATGCTCCAATAATCAGATGATAGATAGATAGATAGATAGATAGATGATAGATAGATAGATAGATTTGATATTTAGATGCCAAATAAGCTATTTTTTTTTTCCATACTGGTGAAATTCACTGAACAATTGAGTCTTCTTTATTTATGGTCAGAATAGTCATGGTGGGCCAGACAGTAGATTCTCCTCTCTGGACTTTTTCTCACCTAGCTATCCCAGCCATCTAAGCAAACCACCACTAATTTGTCAGAGCCCCACTGCATGATAGTTTTATTTACAATTCATCAATGTCAACATGGTGGCAATATTGTGAGAAGGTGATCCCGTGTTGGCAAATGGTATTGGACTCTGTCAACGTGTTGATAAGATGGAGAGACCGCTGCACTTGCTTGACTCTAGGCTACTTGCAGATCAGCTAGAAAGGAGATTTAAGTTCTCACCATGGAAGTCTAGATCAGGGAGCTCATCTCCTGAAAAACCTTAATTCTCTGTGGGTATTTTTGTTTTGTTTTGTTTTCTGTGTTTTCAAAATCTACTATGAGCTCACCCCTTCTCTAGTCAAGCAGACAAATTCCCCCATCACTGTGGCATAGTTGGGTCCTCTCTATCTCTGAAACCTGTTTCCTCCTAGAGCAAGAAGTAAGATATTGTGTTTAAGACAGGTTTATACCACCATCCTGGGATGACTAGTCTTGTGCTTGGTCTTGTGTTCCTGTGTATGATACTCTGTACCCACCTTGATTTCACATTCTTTTTTTTTTTTTTTTTTGCGGTACCGGGGATTGAACCCAGGGGCATTTTACCTCCGCTCTACACCCCCGGCCCTATTTTTTTATACTTTATTTTGAAACCGGGTCTCACGAAGTTGCAGAGGGCCTCACTAGGTAGAGAGAGAGACAGGGAGAGAGAGAGAGAGAAAGAGAGAGAGAGAGAGAGGAGAGAGCTGAGGCTGGCCGAGAACCTGGATCCTCTGGTCTCCGCCTCCCAAAGTAATGGGATTACAAGAGTGCGCCACCATGCCTGGCTTTCACATTCTTCAGTAAGCCTGACATAATTTTTTCCCACCTAAATTCCTGATCTCTGGTAATCATATACTCCTTAGAAGGGTTACTTCTTTCAGAAACCTATAACACTCACCTCTGGCTTATTTTTGTTCTGTTTTCCCTTGGCCCATGAAAATACCCTATGCTTAAACTCTGGGGCCCTTTTTCTTTTCCAGAATTTTACAGATGAATCTCTTGTAGAAATACACAGATCAGTATATCTTTTATAGATATGCACAGAGCAGTATGTGCAAAGCACTGATGTTTATGATCTGCATTTTTTAATGGATACCCATAGTCTATGCCAAAAAAGGACCACCATAGAAATACTAAAAGTTAACTTTCTCTCCCTCAGATTTGCTACACAGAGCTCACTGGAGACATGAATGTGCTTTTTAAAAAATTTATTTCCTCTGCATTTTTCTCTTCCTATAAATGGGATCCTGGGATCTCATAAAACTGAATTAAAATGATCAAATACTATTGAACCAACCTAATGAAAATTTTAAGCAAAAGTCATTGTAAATTAGGTGTGTGATATACTGAGAATACAAGCCTTTGTAAAGTAGATATTGTTCTTAGGTAAACTCATGAATGGAGACTTTCTTGAATAAATTACTTTGTAATAACATCAGAGAGTCATTGGCTGGGTAAATATCTCCCCGGGGGCACTCACCGAGGTTCCTGAATTTAAATGTTCAATAGAACTTCATATTTGTCACCTTTACTAACGAGTTTTCCTTTATGAAATCATTATTAGCATGAAAAAGTTAAATTTTGTATCTAATTTCTAGATTAATGCTGTTTAAAAGACCTCAAGGGAGTGAAAGTTTCTTGCTGGAATGCAACATTTACATAATTTCTATTGCCCCAACATTTACACTCCCCTACCCACTGTCAATTTGCTACAGGAAGCAGGAGAAAGAAAAATGATCCGAACTGCCAGAATGCCTGGGAATTTGTGCATCACGGAACAATGGGCCTTCTCAAAGGGCCAGATGCAAAATCGCTGCTTCTATCCTCACCTGTGATTGAAGTATATAAAGCCTTCACCACTGTTCTTTCGAAGGCACAAATTCCCAGCAAGGGCTACTGCTGCTGCTAGCTGCTATAATATTCACGGACAAGTTTAGCACAACAGTGAAATGATTCCCCAAGTTGTTATAGTTACAATCTGGAGGGTTTTTTTTTTTATTTTGGGATTTAGAATGTTACCTAGATTCCTTTCATTTCAACGTTGCGGCAGATGGCCCAAGTTCTCTCCTACTGATGCAAGAGCTGTGGGTCCTGTGACTTCCGCGTGGAGCGATCAATATACCCCGCACTGCCGAACCTTAGAAGATGAAATGTTTGTTCATAAACACACCTGGATTGCCTTTCCACCTATGGACCAGGAAAGCAAGGCCATCACATTTCAAAGATGCCACTCTCACAAAGAAAGATGCCAACAGATTAGCATCGCTGTTCTCCAGTGCTGCCTACACACTGCTCAGGCCTCTCCTGTTTGTTGCTGACTAGACTCTCGAGTTTACACTTAGCTTCATTCCACAATGGACTAAGCCAGTAAGACATGTGGTGCACGTCCAAGCGCAAAAAAAAAAAAAAACATCCAGGGACCTGCGTGCATTGTTTCTTGATCGCTAAGTGTTCATAGCACATTCACTACAAGATTTATGACATTCAGCTTCCCTGAACAGTGAATCGACACTTAAACACCAATCCACGATGATCTCGTTGATGAGTGGTACATTTTCTGATTTTCTGAGTGCCATGTTTGAGTCACCTTTGCAATATATAAGGTTAAGAAAGCATATTTAACAAAATCGCCATGCAAAATTAAAACTAGTATTTAATATAGTTTACATTATTGTGAGGGTTTTTTTGCGGTACTGGGGATGGAACCCAGGGGCATTCTACCTCCGAGCTACACCCCCAGCCCTATTTTTTACTCTTTACTTTGAAACAGGGTCTCACTAAGTTGTGGAGGGCCTCACTAAGTAGCTGAAGCTGGCCACGAACCAACAATCCTCCTATCTCAGCCTCCCAAGTATTGGGATTACAAGCGTGCCCCACCACGCCTGGCTATTGTGAGTTTTTTTTAACACATAGGTTTAAAGGTATTAACAAAAGTTGCTGAAGGATGGCTTTATGCCAATGAATTCACTCCTAAACAAACCCCCGGGGAAGGCATTCAAGTGACCAGCAGAAAACATATTTGCCAAAGAACATAAATTAGCAAAAAACTGAGCGTCTACACTAACCTCCACAAGGACAGCCCTATATTAAACCCAAGATTTTCAACGGAAGTGAAATTGGGTTCCGCATTATGCTGAAAATTCATTGAAATACATATATGCTAACAAAATTCTACATCTATACATAATATTTTTCTACTGAATTTCATCAGGAAGTCAAATATGAAATCCCATGGAAAATATTTCCCAGGCCACTTCACTCAACACATATAGATTGAGCACATTCCAAGCATCAGTCCAATCTACATGCAGAAGAGAGGCAGGAGTCTGAGCAGACAAGATTGAGGACGAGGTTAAAATCGTGACCATCTTCGCGAACTGTATTATGAACACACAGGTACTAGGAGCTACTGGCTCAGTCAATACTGTGGTTTCTTTCTGTAATCATTTCTCCAAATTCTGAATTTCCCTCCACTTTTTCACTGCCTTCTGTTACTCTAAGGATTTCCCTCCTTGCTAGAAGATTCTGTGACCTCACACTGGAAGTTTCTAGAGCTTTGTACTTTTCCCTCTTTTCATTAGCTCATTACAGTATCTGCGTCATCACAGGTGACAGGCATGCTGTGGTCCAGGACTGAAGTTTCCTTATGTTGGAGGCTTGAGTTATGCCAAACAAGCATGTCTCCTAGCCTGTCGGTCTGGATTGAAATTACCTTATATATCTTAGTAAAAGCTATCCGTATTTATACATATGCAATACCCTATAGATGATGTACTGGTTGCCCAAAAAAAGTGGAAGACTGATTTTAAAAAATGCTCAGCTGCTTCCAGCAAGAATCCCATCAGTAGACACTGGTTGTCAATAAGTACAGGCCTTGAAGATAGACCATCTGGATGCTAAACCCCAGCCCCATATTTATTTTTTTCTTTTTCTTGTGTTTGTGTGTGTGCATGTGTATTATACTGGGGATTGAATCCAAGGGACATTCTAACTCTGAGCTACACCCCTAGCCCTACTTTATTATTTTTATTTTGAAATAGGGACTCACTAGATTGCGGAGGGCCTCGAACTTGTGATCCTCCCGTCTCGGCCTCCCAAGAATTGGCATTAGAGGTGTGCACCACCACGCCCAGCTCAGCCCCATGTTTTAAGCTGTGTGCCCTTAGGAAACTTACTTTGCTTTGGTTGTCTCGTTTTTCTTTTTAGATAATATTCCTATCTCAGAATTTTATGGATTAAATAATGAAGTATGTTTAAGATGATGGTTTAATGACTGGCATATATTATGATAATGCTTACTTAGATCAAGGCAAAAGGAGTAGCTATCTGCCTGGACCACGCATCCATCCTGAGTTTTGAGGACATCAGGCATAAAATTGGGGTGTGGAGGAGAGCACATGACAAGATGGGAACCTTAACAAGGCCTGAGAACTACAGTATGGTAGTGGTCTTTGCAGGATATTTTCATGAAGCCTGAGATATGGAGAATTGGTGATAAATAACCAAATAACTTTTGAATGGCAAGCTGTCCATTGTAAATAAGAGGTCAGCAGAAAAACACATTTACTAAAAGTGCACTGAAGCCGTACTTAGGGGCAGGTGTAAGAATTAAAAGCTGCAAAGAGACCAGCTCTGTAGGCATTAATGAGAGTTGATGTCTTAGTCTGTTTGGGTTATGATTTAAAAAAAAATACTAAACCAGATGTCTGATAAACAACACACATTTAATTTTTTCTAGTCTCCAAGGCTCGAAGACCAAGGGTAGGGTGCCAGTATAGTTTGGGTCTGATAAGGGCCCTCTTCTAGTGTGCAGACTGCCAGTTTCTAATTGTGTCCTCACATAGTAGAAGGGAACTAGTTAGTATTCAGGAGTCTTTTATGAGGGTACTAACCCTATCATGACAGCAGAGCCCTCATGACGACCCAGTCACCTCCATAGTCCATGCCTCCCCATCTCACCTTAGAGGCTTTAACATGAATTAGATGTGTGTGTGTGGGGGGGGGGGTCAGACCACCAAGTGTGGTGGTGCATGCCTGTAATCCTAGTACATGGGAGGCTGAGAGAGGAGGATCACAGATTCAAGGCCAGCCTCAGCAATTTAGCAAGGTTCTCAACTACTTAGTGAGTCCCTGTTTCAAAATTAAAAAAAAAAATCAAATGTCTGGGGGTGAGCCTAGAGGTAGAATCCACTGGATTCAATTCCCAGTACCCCCCCAAAAGTTCAGACCATAGGAGTCGACATGGAAACATAAAACCTGGTATGATGACACCATTTCATTTCCTAGAGGCTAAAAACTTGTCTAATAGGACAAGACAATAAATCTGTGGTAGAACAATCAATGTATCTGAAAAATGGCTCCAGGAGATGTTAAGCCAATAGAGTTGATTAATTAGCTCTGAGTGGAGGGACAGTTCCACAAATCAGGCTATTCCTGTGACTTTATGCACACTAACTCCTTCATGCTTCTGCTTCTAGAACATGTAAATACTAATGCTTACATCTTTCAAGATGGGGAGGAGGATTAACTAAGAAAGATAAAATATTTGAAAGTGTTTACCAAAGTATTTGATGTAAAACAAATGATATATGCATGCAACTTTTTTATTTTTTCTTCCTCATTCTTTGTACTTTAAAAAGGAGAAACTATGTTTTCTCAAAATTACATATCCATTTGTTTTTAGAAGAATCCACCCAAACCATGGAACAGCCTTCTCAGTAAGCCACAGGGTCTCAGTGGGGTTCATATCTAACTAATAATGTATTTGTGCAACAAACACGTGTGGGGTTCAACTACTTCCTGACTGACTTTCATTTTATTCCCTTTCGTTCTACAAAAAATAGCAGTAAAACATTTCTCATAATTTCTTTTCATAAGGAAAGAGCAAAAGAGGGCGCAAAAAATAAAGAGCCATTTTCACAAGCCAACACACAACAGAAAGCGTTGTCTAGAGTCAGTCTTTCTAGCAACACCCACGCAGAGTTATCACCATCTTAATCATCACTTTTGATTATAAAATTCAGCAATGAATTATGTCTTTGCAACAAGCCTGCAGTGTAGTTTTAGGTGAATATATGTATAATATACTAGTAAAATTGCATATATAATAATGTATATATAGTATGTGTAATTATGATATATGTAATATGCTAATATATAGTATCCACTAGTATGTTTTATATATATATATATATGTATATATGTAACTAAAAATATATACACAATTACTTTCCTTGCAATAACATGCTATAATTTTCTCTGCCTTTTTTTTTTTTTGGTACTGGGGATTAAACCCAGGGGCATTCTACCTCTGAGCTACATCCCTAGCAATTTTAATTTTTTTATTTTGAAACAGGCTCTCCCTACATTGCTGAGGGTCTTGCTAAGTTGCTAAGACTGGCTTCAAACCTGTGATCCTTCTGTCTCAACCACCCATGGACTAAGATTACCCACATGCTCCACCATACCCAGCTTCTCACAGATTTTTTTGATAAGCAAATATAATACTAGATACAAAAGATCCTTTGAAAAGTTAAGTATTATCCCAATCATGCTGCACATTTAATATATGTACATATACACACATACAGATCAAACTTACTGAAGGAAATAATACATGTTTTTGAAGACCACTTCATTTAGGTTACCTTCCTTTTGATTATAAAGTAACTATCCTGCTAATAATTACTCAATCAGGGTTTCATTATTATTTGTCAGTCCCAGGGATGAACTCATTGTGGTCATAATGACTTCCGGTGTGCCTGCTGTTCCAGGCACAGTGGTGGAGGTGGAGCTATTGCTGGTGAGCAATTCCTATGCAGCCCTTGTTTTTGAAGAGATGGATCCTTGGGCAGCTGGCAAATAGTGGTGCAAATTGATGTATAATTGCAAATTCTCTCTGTGCTATAATGAACAAGGATACGGCAAATGAGGAGGAGACGAGGCCCAGTCACCAGAGTGTTCCCCGAGGAAGGAACATTTGATTGAGAATCGACAGGATGGTTTGCAGCTACCTGGGTAGATGGAGCCAGGTGTGGAATCTGGAGGCAAGAGATGAGGAAGCCCCTTTCAGCACAAGCCTTCTGACCTCTCCTTCCTTGAAGGAGGGAGGGGCCCTGGCCACAGAACATCTTGAGCATTTGAGGAACTGAAAGAAGGACTGTGGGGCCAAGCGCAGTGGCACACACCTGTAATCTCAGTACTTGGGAGGCTGAGGCATGAGGATCGCAGGTTCAAGGCCAGTATGCAGTAACTTTGAAAGACCCAGTTTCAAAATTTAAAAAAAGTCAAAAGGGCTGGGAGTGTAGCTCAGTGATAGAACCCCACAGGGTTCAATCGCCAGTACTATAAAACAACAACAGTAGTAGTAGTAGTAGTAGCAGTAGTAGTAGTAGTAGTAGAAGGAAAAGGAGAGGAAGAAGGGTGGTGGGGTGGCATCTCCAAGGAAAGAGCAGGACAGGAAGGCTGGGGTATCCTGGGCTTTGATGGTCACCCTGAGGATTTTGTTCTTTCAGAATCATGATTAACTACTTTAGCTCTTAAATTATGCAGTAATTTGTCTTCCCTCGATGATGGCTCTGGTGAGCTAGTATGAGGAAACAGAGTGGTATCCTCACACTAGTTTCCAGGTTTCACAACCCATGACCCCCATTTTAGGAGAGACTGGTCGTGTATATGCAGCCATGGCCGAGGCCTAAATACTCAAATGCTGACATTTCAATACTTTGCAGAAAAAGCATAACCTCCCCTTTAGACCGAGGTGTCTCTCTTTGTCCTGCTAATAAATATGAAACCTAAACCTAGGTTTATCAGAGGCACTCATGTATAGCAAGTCCTAGAAGCTCAAAGCCGTATTTGCATTTCCACTGAAATAAAAAGGCTGGGTCCCTGGTTTGAAGGCTGGAATCAATTCAAGGAGGCTGCAAGAATCAGCAAGGAGGGTGCTTCCCTGAGCCCTCAGCCCAAGCCCCGGCTAATGCCTTCCCAACCTGCTCAGTAGGATAGACAGCCAAAACCCAAACACAGAAAAAAAGATGCAAATATCCCCAGGAACTGGGGCAAGTCTGAGCCTCAGCTCCAAATGTCAATTACTGGCAGTCTCCAGAGCCTGGTTAAAAATAGATATGCAGGTTTCTTTGTTCGCATGTCAGGAAGGGTCATCCCATCAAATCAGATTCCCATCAGCCTCTTATCACCCAAGAGCTGAGTTGTCAACCATTTGCAACTGTAAATTTTGGTTACCATGCTGTCACGGAGTCCAAATTAGCATGCAACCCTTTCCATTATACCCAAATATCACAGTCTCCGGGTTTTCACAGGAGGTGGGCAAATGCAGGGATGCACGTAAAAATAATGCGGAGAAGCAGCGCTATCACCTGACTTCTTCCCCCCAAATACCCTCTGTGTTTGGAGCTGGGGAGAGGATGACTGGGACAGGGAGCAGTTGTAAGTTACCAGGAGCAAGTTTGATCAACCAAGAGGCAGGACAGGGTGACTGAGGATGAGGAAAGTTACATGCTATTATCCACCTGCTGCCTCCTCACGTAGGGACCTTTATAAAGTCCCTTGGGCTGCAGTTTCCCTCTTCCTGCACTTAGAGGAATCCCTAGCTACCCACCTTTGCCCAAGAAATACTGTACAAATGAATTAGATTTTGTCTGAATGGCTCGTGAACTTCTCCTGCTAAAAGTGCTTAAATTTGCAGTCAACTCCAAATTAGACTTGGTAATTGAAGGAGCTTCAGTACAGATATTCCCAAATAACAGCCAATCGCAAAGTCATTTTGACTCGATTCTGGCATGCAGGGTCTGCTTTTTGCAGGGAGTGGTGGATTGGCTTTCCCAATTAGTTTTCACTTAAGCCCGCACTACACCTGTATTTTCTTCCACAAACCCTACCTAGCGAAACAACAACACACAAAAAAGTTGCAGAACAGGAAGGAGAGGCTGAAATGAGAATGTTGCCACCAAAAGTGGGGAGACAAGCCAGATGTGGTGGCGGCACACACCTGCAATCCCAGTACTTGGGAGGCTGAGACAGGAAGATCACAGGTTCATAGCCAGCCTCAGCAACTTAGTGAGACCCTGTTTCAAAATAAAAAATAAAATAGGGCCAGGGATGTAGCTCAGAGGAAGAATTCCCCTGGGTTCCATCCTCAGTACCACAAAAAAAAAAAAAAATGGGGATACCAGAAATACATTCACAAAATGAACGATTTGCCAATTTTCAATAAATTTTAGATTTAACTTTAGTGAGAGGCATGGTAGTGGTATCCTGAGCTTTTTATTTCTTGCTGGAAATTTCCTTTTTACTTCACTGGGCCCCTTAGGTGTCTTTACCAATACTCCTGAGGTTGCATCTTGCTGAAATGTCCTCTCTCCTCCCTCCGGGTGCAAATGAATCACTACCATTGTGTCAATGTTCAGGAAACCAGAAACAAGATTTGTACATTTCCAGTTGTTATTTATACAAATAAGCATTTTAAGAATTAGTCTAGTTGGGCGTGGTGG
This sequence comes from Glis glis, assembly GCA_004027185.1. Taxonomy (NCBI): domain Eukaryota; kingdom Metazoa; phylum Chordata; class Mammalia; order Rodentia; family Gliridae; genus Glis; species Glis glis. The sequence goes on from PVJS01000075.1 coordinate 108,945, forward strand.
TGCACGCTTGTAATCCCAGTATTTGGGAAGCTGAGGCAGGAGGATCGCAGGTTCGCGGCCAGCCTCAGCTACTTAGGCCCTCCGCAACTGAGTGAGACCCTGTTTCAAAATAAAGAATAAAAATAGGGCTGGGGTGTAGTTTGGAGATAGAATGCCCCAAGGTTCAACCCCAGTACCTCAAAAAATAAAAAGAATTAGTCTTCCCTCTATGAACTAGTCCAGATCCATTTTTTGGAAACAAACAATTTCACTGGAGCTCAGGTATACCTCTCTTTAAATAAAACCATTTAAGCTGGGGGTGGTGATGCATCCTTGTCATCCCAGTCCTTGGGAGGCTGAGACAGGAGAATCACAGGTTCGAGGACAGCCTCAGCAAATTAACGAGATTCTCAGCAACTTAGTGAGACCCTTTTTTCAAAAATAAAAAAGGGCTGGATGTGTAGCTAGGAAGTAGAACACCCCTGGGTTCAATCCTCAGTAACACACACACACACACACACACACACACACACACACACGTCTATTTATATTCATTTTTATTTGTCTGTCTCTTTCCTAATATAAGTTGCCATCCTACAAATAGGTGGAAAATCAAAGATCCTATAAAACTGTGATAAACCACTTACAAGGTTTACCCCAAAAAGCTTTTCTGTGTTTCCTAACATCGCTCAGTAATTTTACCATCTCTTTGTGATCTATTCTACTCTTTTCAGACCCTGCAGGCATTGGGAAGCAGAACTCATGCCCCCTCTGTCCCTGACCTATGCATCCTATAGAATAACAAATGATCATTTTACAGTTTTATTTTTTGTGGTATCAGGGGTTGAACCCAGGGGCATTCTACCTCCAAGTATATCCACAGCCCTTTATTATCATTATTATTGTTGTTATTATCATTATTATTATTATTTTATTTGTTTTGGAACAGGGTCTCACTAGGTTGCTGAGTGTCTCGCTAAATTGATGAGGCTGTCCTTGAACCTGTCTCAGCCTCTCAAGGACTGGGATTACAGGCGTGTGCCACCACACCTGATTCATTTTATAGTTTTGCCATTTTCCAGAACTCTTCTAAATACTTTGTATACTTGAACTCATTTAATTACAACCCTATAGTAGGTAGGTTTATTGTCTGCTTTTTTCAGGGGAAGCCTGAGTAGGAAGATCTCCATGTCAGAATATCACAGGGCTGGTCGGTTAGTAGAGTGAGAATTCCAGCCCAAGCAGGTGATTCCAAGGCTCATGTTTGACCCTCTTTCTCCTCCCTGGAAGTGGTGCTGATTCAACTTAGCCAACAGTGAGACTGTCCTTCTCCCCTACAGCAGCATCCAGACATATCCTCACCATTGTGGCTCTAAGAAAGATCCAGAAAATAATACAATTCAGCACAAAAACCAACTTCCCACTATCCTTGTTCTTGCCATGCTTCTCAATCATCAATTAAAACAGAATGTCTGGAGACAGGGATTTTTGTTTACAATACATTCCCAGGTGCTCCTATTATACATCCAGGCCCAGGGACCATCCATCAACATTAAGAGAAGGCAGAAGGGGAGAAGATAATAATACACTGTTGGGTAAGAAAAATCTAGGAACCTTGGATTCGGAATCCCCTTTACTCCTGAGCCCAAGTCCCATTTGGCCACCAAAATAGGTTGCCTTTCTCAGACAAGGGAGAAGCACATGTAAGTAAGTTGGCCTCCCTGTTTCTTGAAGGGAGAATCATAAAATCCCAAGCAGGATGGCAGCACAGTAGACTGGGAAGTTGGGTAAAGAAACATACGGGAGACCTCTTCTACCTCGAGGGATCTGTGATCACAAAGCCGAAGTATTATCATCACGCTAAATGGCAGCCATAAGATTAAAAGATCTTTGCCTTGGATCCTCGCTCTGCCTTTACAGTAGAACTCCTATCGTCCTCGCTTCAGTACTCTGTGAGCCAGATAATTATTTGAAACCCCCGCAGTCCCAGTGTCATCCCTGAGCAAAGATTTAATGCCCGAGTCCTACAGTGAGATTTCTGATTACCAGGACTTCATTATCTTTATGAAACCAGCGACAATACATTTCCTGACGTACGGGGAAGTTTTATCAGAGACCGTTCAGTCTGAACCACCATTGTCAAAATAAATGGAGAAAGCATATTGCACGATTTACTTTCCTCAATTTTTCCCCCCTGTCTGTTTGCATACCCGCTCAGCTGCAAAATTTGGTAATTCACAACGGGGCTCTCTGTCATTAGTCTGAATTAGGAAGTTTCTACTGTACTTTAGAAATCAAATTGAAGTCCTCAGGAGGTTGAAATACTCAAAATTATCTAAATGATTTTCATTATTGTAGCTCAGATTTTTATTAAACATGTTATTACTTTTCAGGAATAATGAACAATAATATAATAATAATCAAACATACATCAAGGGGTACTTCATTGTAAACGACAAAATTAAAGGCTGGTGATCGGCCACTGTGGCCCTGGGGGACAGTCTCCAGTTTCTCCAGGCTCCTTGGCTGGACAGTGTGGCCTTAGTGAACTCCTGGGTAGGCATGCTGCTTTCTCCCTCATCTCGCTGTCTGTCCCTTCCTGTCTCTTACATCATGTTTATTGGGACCCAGGACATGCAGGTGACCATAGAAATAGAAGTTTTATGCTCATTGTATTGAATTAAAAGCATTCCCATTAAAATGCCCAACCACTCCACCTCCAGATCAGCCAAACAGGATACAGAGAACCTTATGTAAGACTTTTTTCCCTCTTATCCATCCAACACTGATTCTCTTCTGGAATCTTCTACAAATAAGCATAAAAAGGACATAAGAGAGGGAACGATGGTAAGATTTCTCTGGTCGCATAGTATTTCTTAGCACTAGCCCTGTCCATAAGCTGAGAAAAACAAGATCATGTTTAGATACTATAATGAATGTATTTCCTAAGTAAATATATAGATAAATTCTCAGAACTGGGAGATACGATGGATTCCCACCATCTTGCTTTATAGATGAGGAAATTATGACCCAAGAAGATGAGAGTTTTGATTATAGCTCATGAATATCATGGTTCTGATAATCAAGGACATTGGGACTGTTTCTAGTGAAACAAATTAATTTTTGTAAGAGCTGGTGTCTTGGGACCCAAGACAATGACATTCAGTGGTCCCCAAGATGTAAAAGCAAACGGATGTCTTGCCACATATAAAATACCTCCAAATCAAGGCATAAAAATAATGTCAGTGTGCAAAATTCGTAGAAAGGAGGAAAGTGGCATCAGGCCTCCTGATTTAAAAAAAAAAGTTGTAGATTATTCCATTTGGGAGCTGTTTCTCTTGTTTTCTTCTCTTTTTATTAAATATGTTTCACTAGGGGATCTTGCCTTGGAGTCAAATGCAAATGGTATTATTGAGCCAAGAATGGAGCTCTACATATATGCTTGAAATAATAAGACTGATAATGATATTTAATTAAGAAATAACAATCCAGCTGTGCGTGGTGGCACACGCCTGTAATGCTAGTACTTGGGAAGCTGAGACAGGAAGATCGCAGATTCATGGCCAGCCTCAGTAACTTAGGCCCTCTGCAGCTTAGTGAGACCCTGTTTCAAAAGAAAAAAAAAATGAAATAGGACTGGAGGTGTAGCTTGGAGGTAGAACTCCCTTGGGTTCAATCCCCAGTACCACAAAAAATAAATAAATAAATAATACTGTTAGTGTGTTATTATTCACTTTGGCCCTTACACACACACACACATACACACACACACACACGGCTCAATTTTTATCTAAATGATGGTGCCATTATTCTGTAAACTCTATGAAAGCAAATGCCATTTCTGGCCTATGGTCTTTAAGCTGCCTGCCCTTGCAAGGTGTTATGTATGCAATATGTGCTTAATAAATACTCGTATATGGGAAGGAGGATGATGATAACAACCTTTGCCAAATGCCAATTACAGGACATCCAGTCCAGGCTTCATGGGTCAATACATCAGCAGAAAGGAAGCAGCAAATGGAATTAAAATAATGTATCTGTTTGTTCATTGTTAATGGCTGCTATGAATTTGAATTAGGCCAGTAATTGCTTCCCTGATATGAGAGCAAAATGCCAAGGTAAAGAGTATAATTAACATTCAGAAGGAATCTGAGCCCAGAGTGTGGGGAGGCCTTTGAAAAGAAATCGCCAGTTTCCTCTTTCCTTTTCCCCAAAACCTTTTCCTAATTTCTTAGCATCCCTTGATTTTTGAAATTTTGTTTTTGTCTACCCCACGTCTTCCTCTAACTCTGTTTTTAACTATGGCTCCTAACTCTGAAACCAACAAAATTGCTGTGTTTTATTCTTTATTTTGAAACAGGGTCTCACTAAGTTGTGGAGGCCTCACTAAGTAGCTGAGGCTGGCCGCGAACCTGCATCCTCTGGTCTCAGCCTCCCAAGTATTGGGATTACAAGTGTGCGCCACCACGCCCAGCTAATTGCTGCGTTTTAAAAATGCTGTCACTTTTCCATGAAAAGTTAGGGGCCGAGAAATAACTGCCCAAGCATCAATAACGGGAGTCTTGTTGAGGAGGCGGGTAAAGGCCCACGAGATGGTCCTTGTTAAAATCACGCTTACTGGCCAAGCTACTCTGTATCCAAGGGGAAGTGGAAATGTGTTCTTTGGTCATTTCTGATCATTGTTTAACAGGAAAAGGGCAAAATAATGGCCCAACTTCTTAAGTCCAAAGGAAATCAACTGACTCAAAGACATAAATAATAGTGATTGTAACAAAAGTTTAAAATTAAGCGCTCAGGTTTTTGGGGAGTTTTGTGTGTATATGTGCGTGTGTGTATGGGTAGGTTTTTTGTTGTTGGCTGCTGTTGTTTTTTTGTTTGTTTTGTTTTGATTCCCTTCAGTTGGCATCATTTTGTGATTTCTTGTTTCTTTTACTGGTTAGCTACGTGATTGCTTGGTAAGTATTACAATATCCTCCATTTTCCCTCCAAATAACACTGCTGTTCAGGTATGAATTCCACTGTTGAGAAAGCTCACTCTCCCCTAGGGGAAGCAGATGACTTGGTGCTTGGGTAAATAACACAGTTAAGAATATTTATTGACTTTCTCCATTCCTTTTCTGGTAGCTCCTCGCTCTGTGCTGGAGTCCATGGCCCCAGAAAGATGCTTGGACTTCACAATTCTACAGCAGTCATGAAAGCTCACAATCCCGAGTACCACTTTGCATGCACTAAAATAATACTTTAAATAGCAAATGAAACATCATTTTCCTTAGTGCATATAAAACAGTATACTTGACGAAGAATAGAGAGAGAACAAAATGCATTTTTCAAATTAAAATTTCCAGGTAGGTTGTTGTAATAATATAGTTGTTATCGTCATAAAGTAAGAGTAAAGAATAGATTCGAATAAGAGACTGCATTGTCTGGGGATAATTGTGTCCAGGCCAAAAATATATATATTTAAGCACATGCTCTAGGTATAGCACCATTTTGTAAGCATAACTGGGTGCAATGGGGTGTGTTTTTGATCTGATAATATGATTAAAGATTGAACTGTCTGGCTGAAAATCAATTGCACTGGCTACCCACAACCTGGTGAGCTTAAAATCTGATTGTTTTTTCATTTTTGTTCCTCTCTGGGAATGACTTTAAAATATCAGATTTGGTCTCCTGAGCAGTAGGGGTTCTATCTGCAATATCAGCAATACACAAAAACGTCGCAAGAAATGCTAAAATGTATTAATGGGATCCATAGAAAGAGATGAGCATTTTTGTGTCCTTCTAATGTAATACCTTTCTCATTTTCTTTGTTTAAATGACACAAAACTGAAACATTGATATTGGTTATGTGATGGTAGAACAAACAGAAAAATGAACTAAAGAGATTATGCACTCAACCCGTTTCAAAATGAATATAAATGCTAAGAGTTATCCATGTTTTTTCGTATTCTTTTTTTTTTCTTTTGTGGTACTGAGGATTGAATCCAGGGGTGTTTGTTCTACCTCTGAGCTACACCCCAGTCCTATTTTATTTTATTCTGTTTTTTATTTTGAATCAAGACCTCACTAAGTTACTGAGAGCCTTGCTATGTTGCTCAGGCTAGCCTCGAACCTACAATCCTCCTGTCTCAGCCTCCCAAGTACTGGGATTACAGGGATTACAGGTGTGTACCACCACTCCCAGCTCTAGCCACGCTTTTTAAAGACTTTATTATATCAGTTTCTTTAGCTCAACATTGTTAATATTCAGGGCCAGAGAATTCTGTTTCGAGGGGCTGTCCGGCATGCTGTAAGATGTTTAGAATCTATGCAGCAGATGCACCAGCAACCTCCCAGTGGTGAAAGCAAAACTCTGTCTCTAGACATCACCCCATGTCCCCTGGGAGGCAAAATCGCCCCCCTCTGTCACCCCAACAGAGAACCACTGCTTTATATTGATGCCTAAGACAATGTATGTGAGTTGCGATTAGTCATAAAAGCAAACTTGTAATTCAGCACATCACATTTGCCATTAGTGAAGCCAAGAAATCAGAGAGGCTGAGAACTATCAGGTTAGGGAATTTATATTTTTATTGTGTATCTTAGGGTTTCCTTTTCCTTTTTTTAATATACTTTGATTGGTGCAGTGTAAGTATATGTTGTGATGAGGTTCAGTGACAGGAACACACATGCACACAGCATTTGGTGCATCCCTCTGGACCCCACCCCGCTCCCTCCTCCTCCTCGTACAAGTTATTGAGATTGGTAGTGATGATTTTGTATATACACACAGCATTATTTGAACTGTTTCCTTGATCCAGTCTCCTTCCCCCATCCACACACCTCCCTCCCTTAATCCCTGTCCACTATTTTATTGGCATCTCTCTCATTTATCTGAGGTCCCCTTTGTTCTCCAGTTTCTCTGTAGCTTTCCACATATGAGAGAAAACATACAGCCCTTCACTTTCTGAGACCGGCTGATCTCACTTAGCATAACATTTGCTAGTTACATCCATTTTCCTGCAAATGACATAATTTTGTTCTTTATGACTGAGTAAAATTCCATTGCATGTATATACCAGATTTGTAATCCATTCATCTGTTGATGGACACCTAGCTTGGTTCCATAATTTGGCTATTGTGAATTGTGCCACTGTAAACATGGATATGCACGTATCACTATAATATGCTGACTTCAATTCCTTTAAGAAGATACGCAGGAGCAGTATTGCTGGGCCGTATGGTGGTTCCTTCCCCAGTCTTCTGAGGAATCTCCACACTCATCTCCACAGTAGCTATACTAATTTGCAATCCCACCAACACTGTAAAAGGGTTTCCTATTTGCCTACATTCTGGCCAGCGTTTATTATTGTTTGTCCTCTTGTGGATCCCCATCTACCTGGAGTTAGATGGGTTTTCTTTCCATACTGGTCTCAGGGTTGTCTTTCTGCATCACAGTGATATCGATTTGTTGGCCTAGCATCTAATGTCTACTCCCAAACTTCCCTGAGCAGAGGTAACCCAGAGCAGTGGCCCCAGTTTGAACACCTGGGGCATTACCTGTAAAGACTAAGGGGAAATAAATGCATTTATTGTATTACTGGTTCCCCTCCTGGGAGAATGAATTTGCGAGGAAGGGGCTGCATTAGGTGTACTAAGTTTGAGCAATCTTCAACTTAGCAAGGAGATCATCTTCTGTTTTATAAAATAGTTTGGGGGACTTGTTTTCTGACTTTCCTTGTCTCAAAAGATTTTAGCATGTCTTTTAGGTTATTGTATGAAGATCAGTAGGATACACACACACACACACACACACACACAAACTAGAATCTATCAAAACAGGTGACTTAAGATTCTCACTGCGGTAATCCAAAATGACCTGACCACACAACTTAATGGAAGGAAGATTTATTTGCTCAGTTTCTTGGAGATTCCTCGTTCAGTCCATGTGAGGCAGGGTCTGCGGATCTCAGGGCATGGCGGCAGGAGGCAGAGAGAGGGAGCGCACACAGGCTCTGCTCCTCACATCATGGAGGCCGGAAGCAGAGAGTGCCAGCCAGCAAGCAAGGGGATTCAAAGACACAAGCACAATTCCCAGGACCACACCCCCAGGGACCCACCTTCTCCAGCTATGTCCCACCGACCCAAGTTACTAGATAAATCAGTAGAGTTGCCTCCTGATGAGATTACAACCCTCATGACTCAATTACATCAACTCCAAATGCAACAAGTGAGCTCCTCAGGGGACATTCTGTATCTAACTACAACAGGGAAAGCCTTAGAATGGCAGGTCAGCTTAGGTTTCTCACACACGCATCCAGCAGAGATCTGCAACCTCATAAGAGAGGCACTTGCAGAGTGGACCGTGCTTACACAGCCTTTCCATAGTGCCAGTCATCATGGACTACACTCTTCTTGATCATTTTATTTTCTTGACTTCCATCACCGACACTTGCCTGGTCTTCCTGCCATATCACAGGTCATGGGCCATTTGTTTCCTAAGCACCTTTACTGGAGCCTTTCTTCTACAAAAGCTATAAATAGAGCAGGCTTTACAGGGCCCTGTCTTCCGCCCTCTTCTCCTTCTACTCTCCCCTGTGTGATCCCATCTGTCTATAGTTTCAAATACAGTCCTTATATCCATGATTTGTGGCTCACCTCCCTGAGTCCTGTAGTCATAGACCCAACTGCTACTTGACACCTTCATCTAAGAGCTTCACACAGCCGGGTGTGACTTCTGAGTCTCTGTGTGCACTTCTGTCCACTAGTCCACAGGTCTCCCCCTCCCAGTCCTCTCCCAAATATACAAATCATTCTTTCTTTACTTCACATTTATATCCAGCCCTCCAAAACTACATGACAAACTCAACCACTGCTCGCCCAAGTACAAACACGGTGTCCCTCCCCTGGACACACGTAATAGTCTCTTTAATGTTACTCTGTCAACAAAGTAATCCTCCTAAATCTTTAAGTCCTCTACTTTCCATTATACTTGGGGTGAGTTTCAGCCCTTACTAAACTACCCCAGGCCTCCAGACCCTGGAATGCCTCTCCTCACTCACCGCCCAACTGTCACCCTGGTTGTACTTCTGCCACATGACACACCAGGTTTGTTTCTCTTGGCCCGATAGTCCTTTTGTTTGTGATACCCTTTCCACAATTTTTTCGTCCTGACCCCAGTGGTCTTCCCTCACAAGGCCTTTGTCACCTGCTAGGGTAACACTACCCCGCATCATCCCAGCACAATGTGAATCCCCTTTACTCATAGTGTCTGCGATGGTTTTGGTTTAGAATGTCCCCTTAGCCCTCACAGAAACAACGTAGAAATGTTAGAAGCGGGGCTTGGTTGCTAAGGAGGGGTCCCTGGGGGTGCGGCCTTGGGATTATAGCAAATCCTCTCTTCCCTTGTTGGCTCTTGCTTCTAGCTTCCAGGATGTGAGGAGTAGAGCCCTTGTCCTCTCTCCCCCTCTCTTCATTTCCCAGGGCCATGATCTGTGCTTCAGACCCCAACCTCACATGGACTCAACCCAAGATCTCAAAAAGCTATGAGCAAGCCGGGCGTGGTGGCACACGCTTGTAATCCCAGTACTTGGGAGGCGGAGACCAGAGGATCAAGGTTCGCGGCCAGCCTCAGCTACTTAGTGAGGCCCTCCACAACTTCGTGAGACCCAGTTGCAAAATAAAGGATAAAAAACAGGGCCAGGGGTGTAGCTCGGAGGTAAAACGCCCCTGGGTTCAATCCCCGGTACTGCAAAAAAAAACTAAAAAAAAAAAAACTATGAGCAAAAAATCTTCCTCTAAGTTGTGCGGTCAGGTGTTTGGATTATAGCAGTGAGAATGCTCACCAAGACAGGGTTGGCTCCTGAAATTATTTATGAATCTATGGTCTGTTCTCATCGCTAGAATGCATGCCTCTTGGGGCAGTGACTCTACTCTGTTCACTGCTGTAACCCCAAAGCCTAGAATGTTGCCTGACGCATAGAAAGGCTCAATAAGCACTTGTGGGCTGACCATCAAAATGCAACCCGAACAATGGAAGAAACCCATTCTGCAGTAGATGTTGTCTAATGAGCCAACAGCTCGGCTCTATCACATGTCTGCCTACCACCACAGGGCATTCACCCTGCCTAAGAATTGCACATAATCCTGAATTACCCTTCAGTGACTCTGAAGTATAAACTAATCACAGGAGTTCCTGTTTTAAGACAGTTTCAAATTCTGGAATTTCATGCAATTTGCTTCCATAGGTTTTTGGGGTTTTTTGTTTGTTTGTTTCTTCTGGTACTGGGCATTAAACCCAGGGACATTCTACCTCCAAGATACACCAGCCCTATTTATTTATTTATTTTGGCTTGAAACAGGGTCTCACTAAGTTGCTGAGGGTCTCACCAAGTTACTGAGGCTGGTTTCGAACCTGCGCTCCTCCTGTCTCAGCCTCCAAGTATTGGGATTACAAGTGTGCGTGACCACACCTAGCTAGCTTCCATAGTTTTGATTACCTGTAAGACCCAGTGATTCCACCATTCATATACAGTTTAATCAAAGACAAGATGAACCATTGTGAATGAATGGAGCTATAAATATACCCAAAGAAAATATGATATAGATACTTTGAGTGCAATGAGATCCATACTATGACTCTATCATCATGCAATGTTTAGTGATTTAAAATGTCACCCTTGAAAATATCAAATATCCTTTGGCTACTAGAAAATATAAAATTTCTCTCAGGAAGAGGCTTTAAATCGTGGCAACTTTCTGAAAATCATTTTAAACTTTTATCCTGCTATCATTTTGTCTATAACCACTTTATTGTTTACCCAACTCATCAGCTATGTTCTTAGCAAAAGAAATTTCCGTCTGGAAAAATAAAGGATGCAGTACAATTCCTAATATTGACCTGGAGTATAGAACAGGATGGTAGCAGAATTATCACTAATTAGAGAGTAGCCATCAGAATTAGTGAGCCCTGCCAGCTAGACATGTTCAACTTCAAGAGGAACAGACAGTGTGAACTAGGGGGAAAAATACAACAAACTACCTTGCATCTTTCCACAGTTGGGCAATTAAATGAGATTCACATCAATTGAGATCAAGGGTGCTTGTGGGCTGACACAATCAAAGAAGGTCATATGTGCCCCTGTGACATGTTGACAGCGTTACAATCATCTCACTGCTAAGGAAGACAGGGGGGATTTTGATGAATTCCTTACAAGGGATATCTTTTAATCATAGGGAAAATAACTTTGCCAAAACATAAAAGTGGGCATGTTTAAATGCTTCCTTTTGCATCCACATGCTTATATTTTAATTGACAAATAATTACGTTGGCAGATGTACAAGGGACCCTCTGTCCTCTCATCCCTACACCCCCCAAACAAGTATAAACATTTAAGAAGCCCTATATGTTTTAATCTAATTTATTGGCAAGAGCCTTTATTAAAAATGGTTTTTATTTTTATCATACAAAAGATCCATCATTGGGTGAATTAATAAAGAGCTCGCCTGTGTTTTTCGGTGTCTGCTTAGAGATGATTATCGGACCCAGGTGATAAAATGAAGATTTACAGTTCAGATTCTAGAAGCCAGAACCAATTGAAGAGCTATCAGAAATAAAAATAAAGTGTCTCTGAGATCATTAGCTGAGGCAAGAGGAAAGTAAGTTAGCGTTTTTAAAACTTCATGGATCCTTTTAAAGACTAAAACTGTGATGTAAAACAGGATATTGGCAGTTAATGTAGTTCACCAAAACCAGGAAGGAGAGAAAATGGACCCTTTGCATCTTCAGTAACTGGAAAAAAAGATTCAGGTTCCACATTCTGTACATAGAACTTTCCTCCATCCCATGAAACGCACACAGGAAACAAGTGTTATTCATGGATGCTTGCTTCTTCCTGTGTCGTCTTTCGACTCTCAGTTGCTTAACCTTTGTTCATGATTCAAAGTTAATTTTCTAACCAGGCATGATGGCATATGCCTGTAATCCCATTACTTGGGAGGCTGAGACAGAAGGATCCCAGGTTCCAGGATAACCTCAGCAATGTAGTGAGACTCTCAGCAGCCTGGCAAGACCCTGTTTCAAAACAAAAATATAGCCAGGCATGGTGGCGCACACTTGTAATCCTAGTACTTGGGAGGCTGAGACAGGAGGATCGCAGGTTTGCGGCCAGCCTCAGCTACTTAGTGAAGCCCTCTGCAACTTAGTGAGACCCTGCTCCAAAATAAAGAATTAGAAATAGGGCTGGGGGTGTAGCTCAGAGGTAGAATGCCCCTGGAATCAGTCCCGAGTACCACCAAAAAAAAAAAAAAAAAGTTTACTTTCTCATGAAAGCCATCTTTTTCAGTATTTACTGTTTACTACCCTTATAACTAAAATAAAAACTTTAATCATTTTTGTTCTTATTAATATATGTTAGATAAAATCACAGGTTCAGATAGAGGGTATAAATCACAATAAAATTGCTCTATGAAACCAATCGTACCTGAAACATGGGCTACAAAACATTCAGTAGAAGGGTTGGAACCTGGAATTTAGTTTTGTTTCCTTGACATAAAGATCATTTTCCTCAGGTGTGAAATAGAGGCAGAATGATCATGTATCTACTTGATTATAGCGTTACTGTAAGGATAAGATGAGGTAAGCTATATGAAAATTCTTCGCAATGCATAAGTAGCTACAGCCTGAATTGCTAAGAATGTTGGTATTTAATACTGGTATACTATTCACATTTATAAATAACACATGATCAGGATTTTATTATGTGAGAACTATTGAACCTTTTCTTGTATGGCACTGGGGATTGAACCCAGAGTCATTCTACCTCTGAGCTACACCCCCAGGCCCATTTAATTTTTATTTTGAAACAGGGTCTCACTAGGTTGATGAGAGTCTCACTACTTGCTGAGACTGTACTTGATCCCAAGATTCTCCTGTCTTAGCCTCCCAAGTACTAGGATTATTGGCATAATATAGTCCAGGTTTTACCAGGCCTGGCTAATATGGAACCTTTTGGCATGTCCTCATTGAAAGTAGGAAAAGATCAAAGGGTCACTACCTCTGCCATGCACATTGTTCTCTTTTTTTTTTCTTTTTTTTTGGGGGGGTAGTGCTGGGGCTTGAACTCAGGATCATTTTATCTCTGAACTACAGCCCCAGGCCTATTTTATTTGTATTTGGAAACAGGGTCTTGTTAAGTTGCTAAGGGACTCACTAAGTTGCTGAGGCTGGTCTCAAACCTGTGATCCTCCTGTCTCAGCCTCCCAAGAACTGGGATTACAGGTGTGCACCACCACGCCTGGCTCACATTGTTCTTGTGAAATTAGCTACAGTTGATGTACTCCCAGTATGACTCTCTCTGGCTGAAGCAATTGTCATTCCTCAGTAGTTAGATTCTATTTAAACATCAACAGAAACCATATGGAAGGATAAAAGGGTGTGTCCAGCTAATTTTCATAGGTGGCTCATGAATGATATATCAGGCATAGAAATTCTCATGGCATCAGCACCAAAAAAACACTTTTTTTATCAATATCTTTCTCCCTTAATATCCAAAGAAGACAGATCAGACAGTTCTCTTGAAAGTTCTAACATTTACTACACATTTCTATTAAAAAGTATTGAGACCAGCCAGGCATGATGGCCCACGCCTGTAATCCCAGTAATTGGGAGACTGAGACAGGAGGATGACAGGTTCGAGGCCAGCCTTAGTAGTTTAGTGAGACCTTGTTTCAAAATAAAAAAGAGTTGGGGGTATAGCTCAGAAGTAGAACACCTCTGGGTTCAATGCCCAGTACCAAAGAAGTTAAAAAAGTATTGAATTGATCATTTAAAAACAATTATTTTCTCCTTCCCCTTCCCCTCCTCCTCCTCCTCCTCCTCCTCCTCCTCCTCCTCCTCCTCCTTGGTGGTGGGGGGAAGTATAACCATAAAATTGAGTAAGTAGCCGGGCGTGGTGGCGCACGCTTGTAATCCCAGTACTTTGGGAGGCGGAGACCAGAGGATCCGGGTTCGCGGCCAGCCTCAGCTCTCTCTCTCTCTCTCCCTGTCTCTCTCTCTCTCTCTCTCTACTTAGTGAGGCCCTCCGCAACTTTGTGAGACTCAGTTTCAAAATAAAGTATAAAAAATAGGGCCGGGGGTGTAGCGCGGAGGTAGAACGCCCCTGCGTTCAATCCCCGGTACCGCAAAAAAAAAAAAAAAAAAAAAAATTGAGTAAGTGTTACTTGCAGTTGACGGTAATGCTCTTTTCCTTGTTTTTTCTTTTTTTCTAACCCCAGGTGCTCACCCTATCTTAGTGTCAGAGACAAAAGCAATCTGTTTCAACTAAAGCACCAGCAAAGATAACCCTCTTTGGAACGTTCCCCTTCACTGGAACGTGCTTTGCTCTTGTCATCACGCCCAAAGTTTGTGCCTAAATTCCATGACCCCGAGCTTTAACTATGCCTAACCTAACTAATCAATGCTAATGGAATGCTCCCATAATTTACCAGAGTGGGGAAAGCCCAGACGTCTGACAGTGGAGGATAAATCGTATGGGCCTGCGAATCACAGTTTTTATCAGGGACTCAGTGGGATCATAATGTATTCTTTCAATCTGTAGCAAAGATAGTAGCGGGAAACTATTTTATAGATTTCTTGGTAATCTGAGCTGATGTTCTACCTGTTACAGGACTTTTCCAATAAAATAGAAACACAGCAGGATAAAAAAGATACAAATGATGATTTTTTTAACAGTCAATAAAAGCATGACTCCATAGTAATGGGAAATTTGTTCATGAATTGTGAAGAATCCGTGGCTCAGTAGGTGTGATAATAAAATAATTTGTGTCCTGCCCTTGTAACTTTCTTTAACGTGCTAGTATGTGCCTTTAATTTGCTGGGTTTTCCTCTTCTTGGAGGAGGGGAATCAGCAGAGGCAATGAAACTTATTAAGAAAATAATGTATCTTAGTCAAATACAGACTCCTAATCAAAACAGCCTCCTGAATGGCTTTTTAAACTACTTCATAGGCCATTACTTTTATTCATGAAGGAAAACTTCAGCCCATTATGTGAAAAATAAATTTATATTTAGTTCTCTCCTTTTGTGTAAATGGAGATGAAACATTTCATGTATAAAATAGTTAACCTTGCACCTCCCAGAAGAAGAAATACAGCTTCTCTCTACTTTTTAGTTTTGGAACTCAGGGATGGAACCCAGGGGCATTCTACCTCTGAGCTACACCCCCAGCCCCATTTTAATTTTTATTTTGAAGCAGGGTCTCACTAGTCTGCTGAAAGCCTAAGTTGCTGAGGCTGGCCTCAAACCTGCAATCCTCCTGTCTCTGCCTCCCAAGTACTGGGATTACAGGCATGCACTATCATGTCTGGCTTATGTTGTGTTAAGTTTGTGGTACCAGCCATAGATTGAACCCAGGGGTATTCTACCTCTGAGCTCTATCCCCAGACCTATTTATTTATTTATTTATTTATTGGTTTGTTTTGTTTTGAAACAGTGTCTCACTAGGTTACTGAGGGTCTCACAATGTTGCTGAGGTTGTCCTTGAACCTGCAATCCTCCTGTTGCAGCCTCCTAAGTACTGGGATTACAAGCATGTGCTACCATGCCCAGCTTTATCACTACTTTTTAAGTCACATGCTGATCTGAAGGAAGTAAAATACACACAAAAAAGTCACCATTTTATGTGATTATTTAAATGAACCAAAAACTAAAAGCAGAGAAAAGAACAGAGTCATTTGGAGGAAGAGGGCAAGAATGCTATGACATTCTGCTGATCCAGCAAAATGTATTCTTCCAGAAGATTCCTCTTCAATCATCTCAAAGGAGAACCCCATTTTCTTGATGTCTGTCGGTATCTTTGTGGATGTTCATTTTCCAGGAAAACTTTCTTCTCCCTTACCTTCCCCGGAGTTCCTAAATTACTATAAATAATTAAGATGATGGCAGAATCCTGTTTCCTGGTAAGATCATATTTTCAAGTGCATGAACTGTAATTTTTCTACTCCAATGACAAGATGCATTCATCTAAGTTATATAACCTCACATTTGGTGTTAGAAACCAGGAGAAAAGGTAATTATTATCTCTGAAATATGGAAAGTAAAATCTGAAAGAAGATACCTATATGTACTTTCTTGCCCAGCAAACCAATTCAATTTTCTTTAAACTTCTATAATTTTTAACCAACATATCTGAGAGCCATATTTGCACATGGGTACTATCTTATTCTTCATGGGAAGCCCCAAAAATACTAGTGAATTTAAACCATAGATGTATATGTTCTGTCTTTGGGGGGGAGGCAGAGAGTAAATGGGGATCGAACCTAGGGGCAATCTACCTCCAATCTACACCCTCAGCCCTTTTACTTTTTTTGTTTGTTTGTTTTGAAACAGGGTCTCAATAGGTTGCTGCAAGTCTCACTAAATTGCTGAGGTTGGCCTTGAACCTGTGATCCTCCTATCTCAGCCTCCCATGTACTGGGATTACAGGCATGTGCCACGATGCCCAGCTTCTGTTCTGTCTTATCCATTCGCCCTTTTGGCGGTGACTCCCTTTCTTTTCTTTTTTTTTTTTTTTTGTGATACTGGAAATTGAACCCAGGGGCATTCTCCCTCTGAGCTACATCCCCAACCCTATTTTTAATTTTTACTTTTATTTTGAAACAGTCTCATTATATTGTGAGAGTCTTGTTATGTTACTGAGGTTGTCCTCAGAACCCACCATCTCCAGTCTCAGCCTCCAAGTACAGGGATTACAGGCGTGTGCCACAACATGCAGTTAGTCTCGGACTTCTTACCAATCACTTTTCTAGAATGGACAAGCTGTGCCTAGTTACATAGATGATGAAGATGCCTTCAAAAAAGAAAAAAACAGCATTGCTATGTGTGGTGCCAGCCAATACCACATTCCTGTTAAGTTCTATTGATCGAATCTCCGTGCCCACTGGCATCTCTCTCCGTCTCCTGTGCTGTTTACAGAGCCTGGTTTACTGCTCAGACCCAACCATGCTGAGGGGATGCGGGCGACATCCAAACCCTGCCCTCCAGCTGGGAGTGTTTGTGCGGCCCTCAGCAGTCGAGTAGGGGCAGCTTTTGCTTTACTGTGTTTGCACAGTTAACACAATGGTAAATGTACAAACAGAACTGGAGTGACCAATGTGCTGCTGTAGACGTGCATGCACTCAGCCTCATACGAGACCTCAATGAATCCTTGCTCCCGAGCCGACTAGGCCTGTGTTTTCTCTCTCAACTCCTTTAAAGCAAAAAAACAGCAATGTGGGAGGCTCACCATTCCCTTGCTGAAAATCTGGCTGAACCTAGGTGTCACTCTGAAGCCTTAGCCAGAAGCCAGCCAAAGTTAGGCCACCAAAGACCTCGCCCCGTGCAGGTATTGCTGCACATCCTCACCAGACTTAGAAAAGAGTGAGGCAGTAGCGTTCCCATGAATGGTGCATGAGCTTGTCACCTTCCGACAAGGAACCTGAATATCCTCTATGCCAACCCAAACTTTTCCTTCCTTCCTTCCTTCCTTCCTTCCTTCCTTCCTTCCTGTCCTGGGGATTGAACCCAGGGGCATTCTACCTCTGAGCTATGCCCCCAGCCCTATTTTATTTTTTATCTGGAAACAGGGTCTCACTAAGTTGCTGAGAGTCTGGCCAAGTTGCTGAGGCTGGTCTCGAACCTGCAATCCTCCTGTCTCAGCCTCCCAAGTGCTGGGATTACAGGCATGGACCATGGCACCCAGCCAACCCAAACATTTTAAGAAGCAGAGAAAAAGAATTTATTCCCTTGGATTCTAAGGAAGTCAGACTAACTTCTTTTCCCAGATAATTAGTTACTAGAAGCTTTCTATTGCTTTTGTTTGTGCTTTTGTATGTTTTTTCATATAAACATTAGCCAAGCATTCTGTTCAGTTCTACAAAGTGCATACTGGCCCTGGAGCTGAATTCTCGGGGCTCTTTTTCTGACCCAATCACGTACTACCCTGCTGTGTGACCTTAACCTCTCTGGACTTCATCTCATCTGTGAAGTGGGTATAAGAGTCGTGTCTGTCTCATAGGACAGTTACAGGGCCTGATGTGCATAGTATCCAGCCCATTGTAAGTGCTCAATAAACACTAGCTATCGGTTCCAACGGTGGATATTATAGCAACCCATATCCTACTTTGAAAGGGCCAGAGGCAATACCAGACTTGTTATGAACCACCTCATTTGACTGAATTTCATAATTTCTTGGTGTCTCGTTCAGTCCTGAGTGAATGTAACTGAGCACAACCGAGCGGATGCAGCTAAGCTCCTTGTTATTACGAAGGCAAGACCTTGTGATGGTCAGGAAGGGACTGGAGTGAGGAGCTCTGGGCCTCCAGCCTTGGCCTCACCACTGGGGAGGACATATGACCAGTCACTCATTTCTAAATAGGGATAATAATTCTGCCCATAGGTTCTTATATTTAACTTTAGTTTAAATCTTGGCTGTATTTGCTATAGAATTGTAGGCAAATATAAAGAACCCTCACCATCTTCGGTAGCATGTTCCTTGTCTACCATCATTTTGCCTCCTCCCTCCTTGCTTTTGAAGCTGCCTCAAGCTGGCCCTCGTGGCCAGCATCCCCTTTGGCGAGACCCCACACAACGCTGGTGTAAATGACTACACGGGATCACTATGTAAAGCAACTGATAAACAACAGAAGCGCTTCTAAGATGACAGGCCCCTTCCCTCACTCATTCCCCCACTGATTCCTAGTCTCCTCTATTGGGAGGACCAGTGGTATAGAATCTGGGGAGCAGGGATTTTAAGAGGAAAGTGCCAGTACCAAGGATTAGATCATCAAAGCATATAGCGAGTGTTAACTGGCTGTTTTGGTTTAAAAGATAGAGAACATTCAGAGATACTGTGAGAAGGCAAAGCATCATTGAAGTCTACCTAGCGAAACCTTTGTGTCCAAGATAAGCAGTAGGTACCCATAAGATGGCTAGGCTCTTGCCTGAAATCAGTCTGCACATCTGTTTTTTTGCCCCCCCCACACACTAGTACATAATAGTACAATTTAGCACATAATAAAGTAAGGGAAATAAAATATTTGGCAAGCTTATGTGGGAGAGAAAAAGACTGCAAATCCTAAAACTATCATTTAAAAACCCCACCAGATACAAAGTAAAATGTTCTGCCTGGTAACACAGATTAATAAAATAATTAAGCTGCGTTAGACAGGTAATGTTTTAGTCTATTTAGTGTGGGTAAAACACTCTCTCACAGCTCACAACTTCTGCTCAGAGACTATAAACATTTGCATTTTATGAGTTTTTAAAAGCATATCTTATTTTAAATGCAAAACCTTAATGTCACATACAAACTGCACTTGATGAAAAGTTATGTCTGCACCATTTGCAGACAGAAGCCAATTCCTGGGGTCTGGCAGAGATTTTGAAGTAGGCTGAGGTCAGTCTTTAAAAGTAGCCAAATAGATCTAGCTTGAAATATTAATCACTTGTTTACCTATACTTAATGCATTTTACCCCTGCTAATCTACCCTGAAATAGAGCTTGGAATTTAACAGCCATCTATACTCAATCATCAAATATTTAGTGTCTGTTTAGGAAAAGTAATTGGTAAAACTCAAAGCTACTATTTATTCTCTCTGATTAATGTTTACCAAGTGGAAGTTTGGGAACAAAATAATATATCGGTGTTCAGCCTCCACTACTGCGGCCTTTCCTTATCAATACCTTCACCCCTGCCTTTCCTTTGCGCTCTCTCTTAAAAGTGGAAAGCAATGAATATTTTCTGGAATTAAATTTTAACTTCTATAAAGAGTTTGCAGCCAGGTGTTGGTGGTGAATGCTTGTAATCCTAGTACTTGGGAGGCTGAGACAGAAGGATCACAGGTTCTTGGCCAGCTTCAGCAATTTAATGAGACCCTCTGCAACTTACCGAGACTCAATGTTTCAAAATAAAAAATAAAAAATAGGGCTAGGGGTGTAGCTCAGAGACAGAATGCCCCTGGGTTCAATCCACAGGACCACAAAAAAAAAAAAAAGAGTTTGCATTCCCCCAATTCCCCTCTGGTCCACAAGTATCATCTATCAAGAACTCCCGGTAGATAAACACATGCTATATCCACTTCCTGTTATACATTTGCCTTCTGTTCAGAATCGCTTACCACAGTCAGTTAATAGAACACTGGGATCCAAAGAGTAGCATGCCTGCCCATCTGCGTTCCTTCTCATTGCATTACGCAGGTGAAGGGTTTAGTCTCTGAGGGAAACACAGCACCTAGCATGTGCGATGGGTTCAGGGTTCGAGGGATGAATTAATGAGCATAAACTGAGGATCATGAAGCCAGTGTAGCAGGATGTTTCAATGATTAAACAAGGCATAGTTCGCGCAAGCATTTTAAAGGCAGTTACAACGATGCATAAACATATAGTCATTAAACTAGCAGGCTTTTGAATTGTGCATATTAAGAAAGAATTTGAGGGCAGAGGAGGAAATACCTGTAGGTCCATAAAAACTTGCATGGTTTAAATAACCTTGTTCCCTAAAATAAATAAATGTGGTCTCCTTAAAGCCTGAACTGGGATAGTGAAAGCATATCTGATTTATTTTCTCCTCTTAACTCCTTGACTCTGAGTGAAGCCTTCATAACAAAAATATTTTTACAATTAAAAATCCTGCCTATTTCAAGAATAGAATTTTGTAGCTTAATGCTTAAAAGGCACCAACATGAATTTCATCAAGGAAAGCCACAGCTGTGTATGAATTATCAATTATCAATAACTGGTTTGCTATAATGAGCCATTAAATAGTGACTAGAAAAGTTAAGAATGACTTCACAGTCACAGAAAAAAAATCACAAAATTCATATGGAACCACTAAAGAATAAGACTAGTCAAATGAATCCTGAAGAGAAGATAACAAAGCTGAAGGTGTCACAGTACCCAACTGTCTCGGTCCACATTCTCACTGCTGTCATCCCAAACAACTGGCCACACAACTTAGAGGAAGAAAGATTTATTTGCTCACAGTTCTGGAAATTCCAAAGTTCAGTCTATGTCAGGCTGGGTCTTCAGAGCTAAGGACATGGCAGAGGGAAGCAGAGAGAAGGAGAGAGCAAGGGCTCTACTCTCACTTCGTGGAGGCTGAAAACAAGAGAGAGCAAGCAAGGGGATTCAAAGACAAAAGCACAGTCCCCAAGGCCACACCCCCATAGACCCACCTTCTCCAGCCACAACCCACCAGCCCAGGTGACCACCCAGTAAATCCATTACAATGGATTTATTCACTGATGAGATTACAACCCTTATGACTTAACTACATCAACTCTGAACATTAATACATGAGCTCTTCAGGGAACATTCTATATCTAACCATAACACCAACTTCAGAATATATTGCAAAGTTATAGTACTAATCACAACACAATACTGGCACAGGAACCAACACATAGACCAATGGAACAGAATAGAAAGTTCAGAAATTAATCCACAGACTTATAGCCAACTGATTTTTGACAAAGGCACCAAGAATATGCATTTGAGAAAAGATAGTCTGTTGGGTAAATAGTGCTGGGAAAATTAGATATCCATATGTAAAGGAAGGAAACTGGACCCCTGTCTCTCCTTGTATATGAAAACCAACCCAAATATGTATCAAGGACCTAAATGTAGTACCTGAAACTACTAGAAGAAAACATAGGAAAAACACAGACATTGGTATAGGGGGTGTGTGTGTGTGCATGTGTATGTTACTAAGGGTTGAACTCAGGGGCATTCTGCTTCTGAGCTATACACCCCCCAGCCCTACTTTTTTTTTTTATTTTGAAACAGGGTCTCACTAAGTTGCGGAGGGCCTCGCTAAGTTGCTGAGGCTGGCCGTGAACCTGGGATCCTCCTGTCTCAGCCTCCCAGCTACTACAATTACAGACATACACCACCATGCCTGGCTGAAAAGAACTTTTTGATCAGACTGCAAATGCACAGGCAACAAAAACAAAACTAAATAAGTGAGATTGTATCAAAATAAGAAGTTTCTGCACAATAAATGAAATAATCCACAGAGGAAAAAGACAACTAGGTAGCAGAACGAGAGGAAATGCTTACAAACTGTCCATCTGACAAGGGATTAATGTCTAGAATATATGGAACATGTAAGTAACTCAATTAAATAGCAAAAAATGAAATGCCATACACTCTAGCAATCCCAGTATTGAGTAAGAATTCAAAGGAAACGATATCATTATATCAAGAAGAGACCTGCACACCTGTGTTTTTGCAGTACTATTCACAGTAACTAAGGCATGGAATCAACGAAGGTGTCCATCAACAAATGAATGGATTAAAAAATCTCTCTGTCTCTCTCTCTCTCTCTCTCTCTCTCTCTCTCTCTCTCACACACACACACACACACACACACACAGGACTATTATTCAACCACAGAAAAAGGATGTAACTGGCAGACATCATGTTAAGTGAAATAAGCCAGGAACAGTAAGACAAACACTGCCTGTTCTCACTCATTTGTACAAGCTAAAAAAGTTGATCATATGCAAGTAGATTAGTAAAATAGAAGTACAGGGCCAGGCATGGTGGCACACATTTGTAATCATAGTATTTGGGAAGCTGAGATGGGAGGATTGTTAGTTCAAGGACAGTCTCAGCAACTTAGTGAGGCTCTCGGCAACTTAGCATGATCCTGTTTCCAAATAAAAAATAATTAAAAGGCTGGGTGTGTAGCACAAAGGTATAATGTCTCTGGCTTCAACTTTCAGAATCAGAATAGAAGTACTGGAGGATAGAAAGGATAGAAGGGAGGGTCAATGTAAGTCTGATAGCAGGTACCAAAATAGAGGTAGATGGAAGAATTAGTTTTAATGTTCTACAGCCCAGTAGGGTAACTATAATCTGCAACATTTTATTGTATTTTTCAAAATCAATAGAGGAGAAGAGTGAAGATTTCTAACATGTGTAAATGATAATATTTGAGGAGATAAAATGCTAATTATCTTGATTTTATCATTACACATTGAATACACATATAAAATTGTAATACTGGCCAGGTCTGGGGCCTGTAATTCCAGTACTTGGGAGGCTGAGACAGGAGGATCACAGGTTCGAAGCCAGCCTCAGCAATTTAGTGAGGCCATCCACAATTTAACAAGACCTTCTTTTCAAATAAGAAATAAAATATGGCCGGGCGTGGTGGCGCATGCTTATAATCCCAGTACTTTGGGAGGCGGAGACCGGAGGATCCGGGTTTGCGGCCAGCCTTGCTCTCTCTATCTCTCTCTCTCCCTGTCTCTCTCTCTCTCTCTCTCTCTCTCTCTCTCTCTACTTAGTGAGGCCCTCCACAACTTCATGAGACCCGGTTTCAAAATAAAGTATAAAAAATAGGGCTGGGGGTGTAGTTCAGAGGTAGAACCCCTCTGGCTTCAATCCCCGGTACCGCAAAAAAAAAAAAAAAGAAATAAAATATGGCTGGGGTATAACTCAGAGGTAGAATGCCCCCAGGTTCAATCCCTAGCCCCACACAAAAATATTGTAATAGTGTACACCATAATAAATATAAATATTCGGTATCAATTTAAACTTTTAGAGAAAAATAAAGAATGACTCATGTGAGTGAATTGAAAGACCTTGTTGTTTTCCTAGAAGCTGGTTTTAGCATTTTCTTTCTTGATCATCTTGACTTGGACAAGGTAACAGCAGTTCTGAGACTTGGGGGCTGGACCAGCAAAGAGATAATTAAAGCCAGTTTCCCTCTCTGGTGAGAACATGGAACTGTCTTCCTTAGTATGGGATGTTGATATTGATGTTGGTTTGATTAGTCTCAAAGGAAATATTAAAGTCAACTGTAAAATTGATTCCTTCTTCATAAATCCTTATGTATTATAATATTCAAGTGTTTTGTCTTTTCTATGGACTTTAATTCGGTGATATCTATGAGGATCAAGGGTTTTTTTTATCGAATTATAGTCAATACTAAATATCCCTTAAATTTGGACCCAGTTGTAGACATGCTAAACATCCCCTAAATTCATCTTTTTCTTTTCAACATGGCTGTATCTGTGATTTCTTTAGGGTAGTTGTTATTGATGGTTGCTGTTGTTTTAATGGGAAGCATCGCACTGTGAGTATATAAAAATGAACATATAGCACTCTCAAAAAATCAATTATTTCTTGGCTTTTCGTAAGCTGAAATAGATCTTTTGGTGTAAATGATTTTCTAAGTAACATTTCCAGCATCCTAGAAGGGAAATTCTCAGTGGCTACTAAAACAGATCCATTAAAAGAGACATGCTTTATCAGAGGCTGGCAAAGGCTTCTCAGCATTTTGAAACATGTTTTCAGCTCCAAGTTGATTTGAATAATGTTCGAGTTGCTGAAAACTCTTCCAGAAATTCCAAACTGTTCGCCTATTAGCATTCACCTTGAAATGTAAATCCTTTTTTGAAATTTGTCCAAGACTTCTAAGGTGCCCTACATCTAAATTCCCTCCCTTTTTACAGCACAAAGTCACACCATTTATATGGAAAAGAAAGTCCGTGATGCAAGAGAGGTAATAGGAATAGAGGGTAGAGGATTCCTGAAACCACTCTTGCTTCATTCTGGAAGGGGAGGGAAAGAGAGTCTAAAGGTGAAAAAATTAAACAGCAATATATATTAAAGGAATAGCCAATGCTATTAAAGATTGCATCTCCTTAGCAATATTCTTTACCACTTGGTCAGAGAGATGCTCTAAATAAGGATACTGGGAAAACTATATATTTTTAATGCAACCATGATTATTTGATCTTCAAAGGGCAGTGACATTTCATATCAATCTGTTAAATTAAAGCAATCTAGAATCAATCCATTGACATATTCAATAAATGAAATTCTGAATTCCTCACATTTGTGTCCCAAGCCCAGTTGACTTTAAGAAGAGAATTCAAGGCCCCATCTTTGAATTAGTAACCATTTCAGATCATCTCCCTTCTGTGCATTTTCCGTAAAAAAAATCTGTTCCTTTCATTTTAAGTGGAAACAAAAGTAAAAACTTTTGGATAGTAACCATGACACGATTTCATCCCAGGGCCTTATCTTCTAAGATGTACAAATTTAGGGAACTGATTCTACCCCTTGGTCCCAGTTTCCTTAGTGTTAAAGTAAAGGACACGAGGATTGAATCCTTCATGATTTAATAATGTAAGGTCATATTATGACCTAATTATATGGGTTTTGTCAGTTACACCCTTCAACATGGGATTCATATTGAAAAGGTGGTGGTGGTTCACCTCTTTTTCTCAAATCCTTGCCTCCTGTAAATGTTTCTAGCTCCTGAACTTCTTAATAAATGTCATTACAGAATTGATTTAATGAGCGTGTCTGTTGGAATATTGATAAGTGATAATAAGCTGGGCATCATGGTGCACACCTGTAATCCCAGTACTAGGAGGCTGAGTCATGAGGATCACAGGTTCAAGGCCAGCCTCAGCAATTTAGCAAGACCTTGTTTCAGAATAAAAACTAAAATAGGGCTGGGGGTGTAACTCAGAGGTAGAATGCCTTTGGGTTCAACTTCTAGTACCCACCCCCCCAAAAAAGTGTTAATGTTATTGATATAAATCCAGAAGGCTCTGAAGAGACTCTGGTTTTAGTTTAAGTTTTAAACTTAAAATATGGCAATTCAATTTAAAACATTTTATCCTGATCTCCTGTTTTATGCTGGCTTGAAAACATGTTCAATGTCAGCACTAACTTTTATGAATTATTCCTGAGTTTACTTTTGTTTTTGTCCAAATTCCAATTCTTAGCTCCATTATTGACTATAATTTCCCTAAGGGTTGCTTTCTTCCTGTTATACTGACAAATCAATTTTTTGTTTCTGGATATGAATTGAAAAGTGACTCTAATTAGCTGAAACTAATAGAAAACAATAATAATAATAGCTCTATTGGTAAGCGCTTACATTTATATGGGATCTTCTTGCTATCAAAGGAGGATAGAGTACTTCTCCCTTTTGACAGGGTGATAAATAAGCTGAATCCAAGTGATCGATTCACTCACCTGGGGGGAAATGTTGTAGCTATTAAATAGTCTGTAGCAGTACAGGCTTGTGAAGGGGGAAGAACAAAAAAGATTTCTTTATCGCCTTATGTAATATATACCCACTGCTGGTGGTCCTTGGACCACCAGAGAAAATTTCAACTTGCTTGTTTTGTTTAATATACTTTAATTGGTGCATTGTAATTATATATCATCATGAGATTCAGAGTGATAGAAACATATCTGCATATAGCACTCTGTGTGTTTCCCGCTGGAACCCACCACACACCTTCCCCCTACCTGGGCATATTATTGAGATTGGAATCAATAACTTCATATATGGACATAGCATTACTTGCACTGTTTCCTTCATCGAGTCTCTGTTCCAACTTGCTTGTAATAGATCCCAACTCTAGTAACTTGTGTTTCTACCTTGGACACAGCATTAAAGCTATGAGTGAAACAGAACAAGCATGGGCTGAGAGCCAGATGGGCCCATTTTCTAACCTCATGTTTTCCCCCTAAGAGCTTGTCAACTTGTACCACTAGTGAGGCCTCTGTGAGCAGCATTCTCCCACATGGGACAGGCAGGATGTGATAATGGCTGTCTCGGCAAGTGTCATCATCCTTCAGTGATGCCCCACGTTTGGGTCATCTGGTATGTGTTTCAGCACTCCAATTGGTGCTCCACACGTGGTACTTGCTCAGTATTGACATCCAGGGCTCAGAGAGTGGCATGGGATGGTCCCTTGTGTTTGGTCCGTGCCAAGCGGTTATTATCTGAAAGTTCTCTGCCCTGCTCATCTGCCCCTTTTCTGTTCTTTGTCTAGACGAAGCAGTATTTCCTCCTGATATTTTTTGTCTGTTCTCAATGGAGTCTCTGGATCATTGGCTTCTACAGTCTCCATGAGGAAATATTAAAGACAAAAGGAAAACCAGGGATTCACTGCCATATTATTCATCAAGTTCTTCAGTGTGTGGAAGCTGGGCATGGTGGTATGACTGTAATCCCAATACAGTCTTGGGAGGCTGAGACAGGAAGATGGCAGATACTGCAAAATATAATTCACATCTGACATTAACTACTTGGAGCCATGCTTGGTGGCACACACCTATAATCCTGTCTTCCTAAGTGATGAATATGCCCTCGGTGTTGGTCCCTGAGTTTCTGCTCCAAAAGGACTTCCAACATTGCTATAAACACAGACTGGGGAGTCCAGAAACCAAAGCCTCCAGGTTCCTCCAAGCTAACCTGTAGCCCTTCTGCCTCTGTCTCTCTACCTTTCAGAATCTTCCTCTGTTTATTTCATGTAGATGACATTTATTTCATGAATATTTGGCTGGACTTGGAAAAATAGGGAGAAATATATCTACTCTATCTTAGTCATGAACTAGAACTCAGATTTTTGTAATTTTTTTGGAAAAAACACTTCTAATATTCTGCTTTTATGTGCATTTACATAAAACAATGTAATTTTTAGATTAAAGAACAACACTCTATTTACCATCATAACTGTGTAGTAGATATAGATGTTATCTGGGACTATCCCTCACTCTAAGTCAAGTCCTAGAAATTCCTTTTAGGGAGAAATAAGGTCCCTGTAATAGTTTAATCTGTTTGTTTCCATTTTCCTATGCCACTTTTCTTTTCTTACCCAAGCTACCCATCCTAACTTTATCAGAGATTTTCGCATGTCCTTCCCAGTATCTCCTACATCATTTCTAAACCTCTCTACCTCATATTGATATTGAACTAAACCCCTAGCCGGCTTTATAAATCATCATCAGCAACATCACAGAACGCCTGCCTTTGATTGCTTTATAAAGAAAAACAGGGTGCCGTCCTATGGATTCCTTCACCGTATACAATAACTTTGTCAGGTAGAAAATATTTGATATTTAATCCAATTCCTTTTTATTGAGCACTACAATAAGCCAGACGCAGAGCTACTAGGGACACAAAGATGAATATGTTCCTCCCCACGTTGTTTATAGGAGATGAGGAGGAGGTCACACGCTCTGACTACAGGTAGAGACAGCAGGGCTGAGGCTGATGTCGGCTGGGAGAAGCGGTTGAGAATGCCTCTGAGCCCAGGTGAACCCGAAGCTGAATAA
Organism: Glis glis; assembly: GCA_004027185.1. Classification (NCBI taxonomy): domain Eukaryota; kingdom Metazoa; phylum Chordata; class Mammalia; order Rodentia; family Gliridae; genus Glis; species Glis glis. The sequence continues at coordinate 137,035 of PVJS01000075.1, forward strand.
GATGTATAAGAATCATTCTTTTTCTTTTTTTTTTTCATATAAGTATCAAGGTCAAGAAGAAAATGCAAGGAAGAGCAGAGGGGCATGAATGCTCCCAGAAAATCCTAGTGGCTCACAGAATATCACAGAGCCTGCTGCTCTGCAGGTTGTTGAAGAGGTATTTGAAAAGCTGTTAGTTAAGCTTGTATGGTGAATAGAGGGTAGAAGAAAGTTAAAGGAATTTTGCAAAACATTCCTTCTGTGTCATTTGCTATCTTTTTCTTTTTTCTTTCTTTTTTTTTTTCTTGCTATTGGAGCTTGAACCCCAGGGCTATCTTCCCCAGCTATTTTTTTTAATTTTTTAAATTTTGAACTAGGGTCTTGCTAAGTTGCTGACAGTCCTGCTAAGTTGCTGAGGCTGTCCTCGAACCTGCAATCCTCCTGTCTCAGCTTCCTAAGTACTGGGACTATAGGCTTATGCCACCATGCCCAGCTGCCATTGGCTATCTTACTAAATGTCTTTGTTGTTTTTTTTTTATTTTTCACCTGCCTCTTTATAGAGATAACATATGCACGTTGTAAACTACACAAAGGGGGAATTTATTTTTTTAGGAAAGCATACAAAAAATAGGTTTCTCTTTCTCCCTCTCCCTCTCCCTCTCCCTACAAGTACACGAACTGGTTAAATGATTCTACTGCCTCTAAATGTGGAATATAGTTGAGTTCTGGAGGGGAAAAAAATTGATTGCCATAACAAGGTCTACTGCTAAACTGAACATATGTTGCTCATAATGTCACTTTCTAAATCAATGAAATTATCATTATAGAACATGTCGACAAATTAGACATGTAAAGTGCCTGCTGTATGTGGGAGAGATGTAATTTGGCTCCATAAAAAGAAAATTAAACAATAAAATATCAATGACAGATGTAGTTAGCTAAAGGTTTTGAGGTTTAAATACCAATTTGTGGGGGAAAAATATGCAGACAAACTGAGAAGACCAGATAAAAATACCAGTCTTCACGAGAGAGGAAAGATTCACTGTTTGGACCAGATGTTCAAACACCTTTGCTGTGCCCTTTATATAATAGAAATATACTGACATGTTCCTAACTTTTTAAATTCCAAACGGAGTAGATTAGCAATGATAAAAGAAATAGTCAATCAAATAATAATTCATTTCTCTGATTTGAAAGAGAGTAATAGAGGGTAGAACTGGTAAAGCCAGGTCCTTCCTTCGAGTACAATTTGTGGTCTTTCCTTAGAAAGTAACGTGTTGCCGGGCATGGTGGCGCACGCTTGTAATCCCAGTACTTGGGAGGCTAAGACCGGAGGATACGGGTTTGTGGCCAGCCTCAGCTACTTAGTGAGGCCCTCCGCAATTTAGTGAGACCCTGTTTCAAAATAAAGAAAATAAGGAATAAAAAATAGGGCTGGGGGTATAGCTCAGAGGTACAATGCCTCTGGGTTCAATCCCCAGTACCACAAAAAAAAAAAAAAGAAAAAGAAAGTATGATGTCAAAAGAGCCAGGTGGAGCCAGGCATGGTGGAACATTCCTGTAATCCCAGGGCTTGGGAGGCTGAGACAGGGGGATTGCAGGTTCAAGGCCAGTCTAAGCAACTTAGGCAGACCTGTTTCAAAACAAGAAATAAAAAGGACTGGGGTTGTAGCTCAGAGATAGAATGCCCTGGGTTCAATCCCCAGTACCATTAAAAAAATATGTTTTGCCAGGCGTGGTGGCGCACGCTTGTAATCCCAGTACTTGGGAGGCTGAGACCGGAGGATCCGGGTTCGCGGCCGGCCTCAGCTACTCAGTGAGGCCCTCTGCAACTTCATGAGACCCGGTTTCAAAATAAAGTACAAAAAATAGAGCCGGGGATGTAGCTCGGAGGTAGAACGCCCCTGGATTCAACCCCCGGTACCGCAAAAAAATAATATGTTTTAATATATTCCTATTGGTGATCAATTATTCCTAGTAATAAAATCATCATGGAATTATATATGACTTAAAGATAAGTGTGAAAAATAATACAATTTGATAATAAACTTATTGTTCTTACAATGAAACCTACAGATTTCTACTTGAATAGTAAATAAATGAAAATTAATCTTGTTTTATGCTCTACATTATTATTACTGGAGAGACTCAGGAATAACTGGTGTGCTAGAAAGCAATTGGTGATGTACTTTAAAAATCTTCAAAGCCGGGTGTGGTGGTGCACGCTTGTAATCCCAGTACTTGGGAGGCTGAGACTGGAGGATCACAGGTTCGAAGCCAGCCTGAGCTACTTAGTGAGGCACTCCGCAACTTAGTGAGACCCTGTTTCAAAATAAAGAATAAAAAATAGGGCTTGGGTGTAGCCTGGAGGTAGAATGCCCCTGGGTTCAATCCCCAGTAATGCAAAAAAAAATCTTCAGATCACCTGTGGATTAAGATAGGGAAAATGACAATGTCCTGATATTTTAAAAATAATGGAAAATCTCAGTACCAGTAAGATTTATGTAAGAGGCTTTTCCAGTCTCCTGTATGGCCTCTGCTTTTTTCCTTCACTATATTTTCCCATCTTGGGAACCAAGAGTGGGTCTTTTTGTCATTCTGCCCCTTGGTATTTGGCACAGTAACTTCAACAGAATAATCACTAAACAAATGCAGAGATGAAAGAAGGGAGGTTGAAATCTTTGTCATGCAAAGCCATTTCTCCTATTGAGAAACTCTGTCTCCATCAACATGTTGAAGGTTCGGGGCAGAGTGTTGCTCCTGAAACTCTGTCTCCCTCAACATGTTGAAGGTTCGGGGCAGAGTGTTGCTCCTGGCCCTACATGGTTGAGTGGAGCTATGTGAGTAGTACTTCTAGCTAGCAGGAGGGGAGTCACTGGGGTCACTTCTGGGCTGGACTGTCATTGCTACCGTGAAACCCAGCAGACTGTCCTTCCCAATCTCTGTTTATACCAGCTGCTCTGCCAGCCTCAGTCCCAGTCTGGAATGTTCTACCACCAACCTGCGGACCTGATGTTTGAGTGAGAAATAACCTGCTTTTCTAAATTTCTGAAATTATCCTGAGTGATATGATTGGCAAAGATAGTGATTACTAATATTTCCCGGGGAGCAATGCTTTGACAAAGTGATACCTGGTAGATATCTTTGTAGCTTTCTTAGTCTCCTTCCCAGTGAGCCTCCTTTTCCCAAAGGGGCAAGTTTTATTGAATGTTAAATATTGCTGTATGCACATCTGAATCTATTCTACAAGTGGAAAACCTCTTTCCAACATGGATTTATATGCTAAGGAGGCAAAAATGACTCGGCAGAAAATTGTGTGTGTGTGTGTGTGTGTGTGTGTGTGTGTGTGTGTATGACAATACACATACCCCTAAGTAATTGTATTTATGTCCATTTAACCAATATAAAAAAATGACTTGATATGAGTAGCTGATTACCATGGTGATTCAGGTAGAGTATTATTGTCTTGAATTTCCATATCTAATATTATGAATTGATGGTTTCAGTATAATGCACACAACATAATTAACAGGAGCAAATGCATAATTATATAAAATGGGAAGGAACGAGAATCTAAATGAAATGACATTCCCTTCTGCAAGTTGTGGACAGAAAACTTCTCCAGCATCTGTTATGGAAATATGGAAACTGGTATTTTTAAATGCAGTGTGAAATGTAAAATAAGAGACAAAATGTGGTTCATCCATATTCGAGAATCCTCGCTTGTCAAAATAACATTTCCAAAAAGAAAATCATTTAGAAAGGGCGTTCCTCAGAATACTGCCACCAACAGTGCTACTTTCAATTAATGGTGTATTCGGTGTATCCATAAGGTATTCAACACTACACACCTACAACTAAGACCACCCACTAGGAAGAGAAGAAGAAATGGACCAGCTCTGCCTTGGAAAGTTTCATAACAACTAAGTAACCTCTGGACTGAGGGAAAGCACAATCTAGTAGGCAGGCTAGAATTGGGGACCCCCCCCCAAATTCCCTATAAAAAGAAAGTTGTTTTGATGAGCGTCAGTGCTGACACTGCTAACCCTATTTTAGCAGGAGATATCAATAAGTGAGGAATATATCTCTTGGAGGTAACTATAAGACCATTTTATTTATTTAAAGAAAATAATCTACTCACTGAATAAACCCATGGCGACCACACCCAGGGAGGACAGTACCTAGGCTAGCTTCTGCATCTCCTGTCTACTTGCCCACAGAGGAGTCGGCTCCTGGGCCTTTGAAGGTAGCAGTTCTGCCTGTATGTTTCTCTAAGAAATTTGCTATCCATGTTTGGATCTACATGGAGCAGATCCATAATCACATCCATAGTTCATAATTTTTTTTCTTTAAACATTCCCTTCTTCTACCTGTCAAAAGAGACAAATGTTCCAACTGCAGTCATCAAAGGAACAAATCTGAACAAGCAAATAAATGAAAAGTGTGCCCAGGGGAGGTAGCAAACCAGGACGGCCTGAGGCGTCTCTCACCTGAGGACTTGGGTCCAGACAAGGAGGGGTCCAGGTGTTGTGGAGCCTAAAACTCAAACTTAGCAGCCCCTCTTTAAGAAGAACACCGAATTGTGAAAACACGGTCAAGTTAAAAGTGAATACCTATTTAAAATGAGAAACCACAGGACATTACAAGTTTTATAACACCTCAGAAATCCAGAAATATAGCATGTATATATTTATTAATCATTCTTCAACATACCTCAATAATACCCTTCCCCCCACATATTTTTTCTGCATTGTCTTAGATCACCTATTATTTTTACACTTTTATTGGTACATAATTGTAATTATATACCAAAGTGAGATTCATAGTGATAGAAACATGCATGCTTGACAAAATGAGAGTTCAACTCTTTGGAGCTATTATACAGATTAACATCAGGGCCCAAAGGATTTCCACAGGTGCCTCTCTTCAATATTTTAATGTGAAGTCAGTGATAAAAATTTGGAAAAGCTAAATTCTGAATTTAACTTCACCATCAACGTTTACAAATCCCACCCATGTCATATTTCATGGGCTATTTCTAGGTAGCAATATGTTATGGGGAAAAAATGTCAGCATAACACAGAAGCACATGGCTAAATTAAGTTTTGATTAATTTTAGCATATCAGAGAGAGCAACAATGATATGATTTATACAAAAAATTAACTTTAGAATTGAAACCCTTAGAATTAGTAGTTTGAAACAGGACCTCATCAGAAACAAAAGGAATAATTTAAAGAGTTGAAGACAAATGAATATCCATTTCATTTTATACTATCTACAGATTCCCTCAATAGCTTCAATGCGTAATCATCATTATATCCCAGAAGTTGTTTTGTATTTTTTACTGAATTCTCTTGTATAGTAGCATAGGCCTTTTTGTTCTTGTTTGCACCCTTATGGTAATAATAAATGTCAGTGCCATCTTGGAATATTTCATGTGTTTGTGAGCAAGTATTGCCTCATAGGCTTTTCTAGTGTGAGATAAACAGTATTCTGTCTGTTCAGCATTTATTAGGGAAGTAATGGGACAGCCTGAATGTGAGTTTCATGACAAATTACTTCCCACTCTCGTCTGCACTTAAAATACTGTAACACTCAACACACACTCATAGGCAAGGTTCTTTCCAGACAGCCAGAATAAGACACACTGCACTGAAAAGGGATCTGGTCCGACATACCAGCAGGTCTCTATCCTTATGACTTTTGTTATTTTCTTATAAATGTTCATCAAATCCTGCTTGCTTTTATACTAAAGGTACTAGGCAATTCACAATAGCTCAGTTATGGAACCAGCCTAGGTGTCTGTCATCAGACAAATGTATAAAGAAAATGTGGTATACACATACACAATAGAATTTTATTTAGCCATGAAGAAGAGCAAATTTATATGTCATTTGCAGGAAAATGGATGGAACCGGAGAGTATCGTGTTAAGTGAAATAAGCCAGATTGAGAAAGCCACAGGTTATATGTTTTCTCTCATATGTGGAAGTTGGAGGAAAGGAAAGGATCTCATAAAAATAGAAGGGAGATGAGTAGGATAGAGGAAGGGGATAGAGAGGGGGAAGAGAGAAGGGGGAGAGGGTACTGGGGAATAAAACTGATCAAAGTATGCTATGTGCATGTCCAAATATGCCACAATGACACACACTTTTTATATAATTATGAACCAATAAAAATTAAATATATAAAATAAGGTGCTGGGAATGTAATACACTCTGGTTCAGAATGTTTTTGTTTTGTTGTTTGGTTTTTTCTTTTTGTGCTGCTAAATTCATTTCTGGGTTGGTATTTTTATTGTTGTTTTTGTTGTGCCCATTTTCTATCTGTTTTACATTCCTGGTTACAAAGAGGTATTGAGCATGCCAATATATTGAATATCTGTAGATCAACATCTCCTAAAACGCCCTGTAGTTATGAATGCATAATGCAGTTTAAGGGAAATACATTGGGTTGTTTGTTTGCTTGAGTGTTCTGGTTCACAGAATCCTGTCTATATGGTAAGATGATTGAGTTAGGGAGTAAAAAATAAAGAGAACGAAAAACCAAGGCCAGGACTTTCAGCCTTCTTAGTAGCCAAAATATGTTGGCCATCGATTTTGCAAAACTTAGATACTGAGATGTTTTACTAATAGCATAAAAATGAAAAGAGCAAGAATAATCTGCTAAGAAGTTTCATGTGAATATTGATTAATCATTTGGATCATGGTAATGTGATGCCCTGACATACAAATTTCTAATACTCTAGGGATTGAAAGAGTCAATATGCCTTCCAAATGGCACAACTTAATCCTACAGAGAAAATGACTCAAGTGGGATGTGCTGGCCCTATCTGTGTAATTATAAATTATAAATAAGTAATTAAAGATTAATTCTAAACCTCGGTAGGCCCTATGACGGATGGGCCATCTGGCTTTTCCTGAGATGTTTAAAGAACCTCAGTACTTATATATCCCAATCAACGACAAGGCCTTTTAGAGAGAAAGAGCCCATGAAGTTTTAGCATTTTCCACCTTCATGTTTTTATTGGTCCCATCTATTCCCTTTATGTTTAAAAAAATTATCTGATGAGTCTATTTAATGGCTCATAGAGTGTCTCTATAATTCTCTTTAATCTTCAGTTTTGAAAAGCTATAAAGATTTAGGGGATTCTGGTACTTTATATCAGCCTTTTGTCATCCCAAGCATGATAAACATCTTGCATGAAGAATTACTAAGTCACAGCAAAAGATAGATCGGGTATCTCACCGATTCTATTGTATCAATTATCTCTGAACAGCTCTTTCCTATGCCACCTTATGTTTTCTTTTCTCTGGATAAAATATTTTCTGCCAGGAATCAAAACTAGCTGCAAACGGTCTGCTGTCTGGGAGCTGCGACTTTCATCTCGCCATTACTCTGCATCCAGATGCAATGTGCTGTGTACAACAGGCGAGGTTGACTTGTTAGCAGAGTCATTTGCAAAGCCTTCAGCAATGGGGAGGTTTTCCTTTCTCTTCTCGCTTCCTCCCCAGCACCCCACCCCTTCTTTCTGAATGAATCCTTTGGTGCTCCTTCTTCTCTTTCCAGTCTCCCCTTCTGAGTTTCCCCACTTGATGGCAAGCTAGAGTGGCACAAGAAACCCATTTCAGGTCATCCGTCCTTTGCATTTTTACTTTGATGAACTCTGAGCTAAGGTCAAAAAGAAACACCCAGCCATAATCTAAGGGACCTTTTTAAGAAGTGACAGCACAGCACGATTCCCATAAAGTAGATCAGATCTCTCTCTCTCTTGCTAACAAGCTTCCGATGGCCACCTTAACAGTGAAAATAAAAGGCAAACTCTGCATAGTCCATCTCTGCCCACCTCTTTAGCATCATCTCACATCACCCCGGCTCGCTCCAGCCACACACAGGGAGATAAAGGATGGGCATGAGCGCACAGTGCCTACTGACGGAACTGTGAGCTGGCATGGAGATTCTGGAGCTCCACTGTGCGCTAGGCACCAGAAGCCTTACTTTGCAGATACTTCGGTCCAGAAATTTGACTTCTGCTTTTTGTCATAAAAACACAATTGGTGATGCAGGAAGACATAGGTGTGCTAGGATAGGGTGTAAGGCAAGGTTCTTGATCATAATTAAAGCTTAATATACTGTAGCACATTAATATTTCTGAAGCCATTATAACTAGATTGTATCCTTAAATGTAGGATGTGCAAAGTATTTTCCTTTTAAAGAGTACAGTATAAAAAAAAAAGAGAGAAAAAGTGACTGTGGCAGAGAAGCCAGCCAGACAGTAACTTGGCCTGATGATCAGTGTCAATATCAGCATTCAGAAATCCCTGGATAGAGCCGGGTGTGGTGGCACATGCTTGTAATCCCAGTACTTGGGAAGCGGAGACTGGAGGATCCGGGTTCGCGGCCAGCCTCAGCTACTTAGTGAGGTCCTCCACAACTTCATGAGACCCAGTTTCAAAATAAAGGATAAAAAATAGGGCCGGAGGTATAGCTCGGAGGTAGAACGCCCATGAGTTCCATCCCTGGTACCTCAAAAAAAAAAAAAAAAGAAAGAAATCCCGGGATAGGGGGTGATGTGGGCAGCATTCTGCCTCTGGGATTTTCCTCCCAAGACACCATGATCCTAGTCTTTTTCTCCCCAGCTTTATTGAGGTGTCATTAACTAATAAGGATTGTATGTATTCAAGGAATATAAAGTAATATTTGGACCCATTGTCTCAATCTTAGCTTGAGAAAAACACCAAATTCCAACCGTGGAGCATGTTACAGCATACCTGATGAGTACTTCTTTAAACTGTCAAGATCAGCAAGGATGAACTAAGTCTAAGAAGAGAACCATAAGGAAGCACGGCCGGCAGCTGTAGTGGGTATCCTAGATAGGATCTAGAAACAGGAAAAGGACATTAGGTGACAACTAAGAAAATCTGAACAAAGTATAGACTTTAGCTAATATTAATATCAATATTTACTCATTAGTTTTGACAATTGTACCATACTAATATCTATATCTATATGTACATATATATGATAGATCATAGATTGATATATAGATAGATAGATAGATAGATAGATAGATAGATGAGAAATTGGGTATGGAATATAGGTACGGGATTCTCTGTACAATATTCTCAATCTTTCTGTAAACCTAAAACCCTTCTAAAAATTAACATCTATTCAAAAGAGAAAAATGAAGCTGTAGGTGTATATGTATTTACATAAAATATGTCACTAATTTCTTTTTAAGGGGAAAAAAAGCAGATAGTCCAGTAGAATCTGATGATAAAAAATTATGTGTGCCCATATAACCATATCCATATGATGTAGATACATATGTGTCTAGAAAAATTAGGACAAATGAACATTAAGATATTAACAATGGGATTACATGGATTTGTTGTCTATTTTCTAATGTTTAGCAATGATTACTTATATAACAAAAGTTTGCTTGGATTTTATTTCTTATTAAAATCTTCCAAATATTTAAATACATAAATGCTATCTGATGATGACTGCAGGCTCCTAAAAAGTATACAATACAGGGACAAGGAAATTGGAAAAAAATATTATTGTGCCACGTACACCTTTATTTTTTGCCTTTTTATCTTGCAATAATCTTAGACTTCTGAAAAAGTTGTAAAAATAGTAGAAATCCCATCTACCCATCACCCAGCTGCCTCTATTGGTAACATCTTACATAGTCATTATAAAATGATGAAATCTGGGAAACTATTAACAAAACTACAGACCGTATTCATATTTCACCAGGGTTTTTTTGTTTTTTGTTTTTTGCTATTGCCCTTTTTCTCTTCCAGGAATCAATCCAGAATCCCACGCTGCTCTTAGATCTTGTCTCCTTAGTTTCCTCCAATTTTCTAACAGCGACAATACGCTTTCTCTTACATTTAAGAACCTGACATCTTCAATAACAGCCATCCACCCTAACAGGTGTGAGGTGATGTCTCACTGTGTTTTTTCCTTTCATTTCCCTGATGATTAGCAATGTTGAACATTTTCTTTTTTTTTTTTTTTTTTTTTTTTTTTTTTTTTTTTTTTTTTTTTTTTTTTTTTTTTTTGCGGTACCGGGGATTGAACCCAGGGGCGTTCTACCTCCGCGCTACACCCCCGGCCCTATTTTTTATACTTTATTTTGAAACCGGGTCTCACGAAGTTGTGGAGGGCCTCACTAAGTAGAGAGAGAGAGACAGGGAGAGAGAGAGAGAGAGAGAGAGCTGAGGCTGGCCGCGAACCCGGATCCTCCGGTCTCCGCCTCCCAAAGTACTGGGATTACAAGCGTGCGCCACCACGCCCGGCTTGAACATTTTCTCATATACCTGTTGGTCATTTTTAGGATTTCTTTAGAAAAATACCCATTCAGGTCCTTCACTCAGTTTTTTATTTATTCGTTTTTTCTTTTGTTTTGCTGTTGAGTTATGTGAATCCCTTATCTATTTTGTATATTAACCCACTTTCAGATAAATGGTTCACAAATATTTGATCCCCATTCTTGTGGTGCCTTTTTATTTTGTAGATTTTTTCCTTTGCTATGCAAAGCTTTGTAGATTCATGTAGTCCCACTCTTTGATTTTTTTCTCTTGTTGACTGTGCTTTGGTGTAATATCCAAAAGAAAGAGAAAATCATTGCTAAGGCCAATATTAAGGAAGACTCCTCCTGTTTCCTTCTAGTAGTTTTATGGTTTCAGGTCTTACATTTAAGTATTCAATCCATTTTAAGTTGATTGTTTATGTATGGTATGAGGTAGGGATCCAATCTCATTCCTTTGGATTTGGATATCCAGTTTTCCAACCTCAGTTCCTAAAGAGACTCTCCTTTTCCTGTTCAAAAACATAAGAGAGAGCAAGCATTGGTAAGGGTGTGGAGAAAAATGGACTCCTGTACTCTACTGATAAGAATGCAAATTGGTGCTCCTGTTACAGAAAACTTATGGAGGTTTCTCAAAGAATTGAAAGTGGACCTATCCAATGATCCAGCAATCCCACTGGCTATATATATATATACACAGGGAGTGAAATCAACACATGGAGATATATGTACTCCCATGCTCACTGGGACATTATTCACAATGGCCAAAATACAGAGAAAGAAAAACCAAGTGTCCACTGATGGATGAATGGATAAAGAAATTGTGATATTAGTCAGGCATGGTAGTGCACATCTGTAATTCCAGTACTTGGGAGACTGAGACGGGAGGATCGCAGGTTCAAGGCCAGCCTCAGCAATGTAGTGAGACTCTCAGCAGGTTAGTGAGACCCTGTTTACAAATAAAAAGGACTGGGGGTATAGATTGGAGGAGGAGGGGGGAAGAGGATAAGGAGAAGGAGGAGGAAGGAAGAGGAAGGAAAAAAGAAATTTTGGTATAGATGCATAGTTAAATATTATTCATTCTTAGAGAATAAGATAGTGCTATTTGTGAGAACACAAATGAAACTTTCAAACTTTATACTAAGTAAAATAATCCAGGCACAAGAAGAAAATTATTGCATGATCTTACTTATATGTGGAATTCTATCACCATGTACACTTGGTGTACACTTGGCTCCCTCCGCACTCCTCCTTCCCCATGTATGATATTTAGATCAGCACTGGTATTCTCACATATGTACATAATGTCAGTGGAAGTGTTCCCTTTATTAATTCTTCCTCCCCCTACCACCACCCTCCCCTGGACCATCTTCCTCACTACACTGGGGTTTCTCCCCCATCATCTCAAGCCCCTCTTGTATACCTACTATTCCCTAGCATCCACATATGAGAGAAAACATATGATCCTTCAATTTCCTGTCTGGCTAATCTCACTTAACATAATGTTCTCCAGATCCATCCATTTTCCTGCAAATGACATAATTTGGTTTTTCTTTATTGCTGAATAGAATTGCATTGTGTATATATCCCAGAGTTTTGTAATCCATTCATCTGTTGATGGACACCTAGGTTGGTTCCCTAATTTTGCTATGGTGAATTGTGCTGCTATAAAAACAGATATGCATATACCACTGTAATATTCTGATTCCAGTTCCTTTAATATGATACCTAATTTTAAAATTTTAGCATCCACTTTGCTAAATATATATATACATATGAGATATATATATCTCATATGTATATATATATATTTGCGTTCACATAAATATATATATTTGATTTCTGAAGGAAGAGGTGTTCATTCTCCCTTACTTTCCTTCTCCCTTATTTGTGTACTTATGTCAGTATGAGCTTGTTATTCTATGGGCTATTGTCCAATATTATCATTTATTCTGTTGCTTGGGTTGTTCCAGTCTTTGCCACTAGGAATTGTTTCAGGCAGGTCGACTTCTTTATCCTTTCATAATACCACCACTTATTGCTTATGGGTGTTTTTTGTTGTTACTGTTTTGTTTAATTTTGTTGCCATGTTGTGAAATATTTTGTCATATAGTCAAATGCATCCATATTTTTTATCTCTGAATTTTAAGACACAGTTACAAAGCCTTCACCCACCCCATGGTGATAGAATTCAGCCATGTTTTCTTCCAGTGTTTGTAAGGGCTCATTTCTCACTTTTGGACCCCTATCACGTTGGAATTTATCCCTGTGCATGGCCACATCCCTTGACAAGAATATTGTAACTCGCGTGAAATCAACCTGGAATAAATCAGGTTAGAGGAAATGTGTGGTATTGGATTAGGTATAGATGGAGATACATGAAAGTTTTAACTTGGAATTGGTGGGGACACCCGTTCTTACTGTGGGTCACACATGCCTTGGCCTCTGCCTGACTCACTAGCCTTTATCTCTCCACCAGGGCCATTTTCTCTACTCTACCCAGGATTTTGCACCTCACTGGGAATGTGAATCAAGGAAGAATTTTGAGATTAGTCAGTCACAGAAAGTGAAGGGTCATATGTTTTCACTCATATGTAGAAGCTAGAGAGAAACTGGGAAATAATGTGGATTTCAGATAGGTGAGAGGAGATACTAGTGGAATAGGGTAAGGGGATTTGGGGAAGGAGATTGGGATGAAAAAGGGGAGAGCTGATGATGGAAATAATTTAAATAAATCTTTGTTCATATATGAAGTTATCTGTATCCATATAAATATTATCTATGGGGGGGAAGAACCCAGAAAGAAACATTCAACCAATGCTGTGGGCCTGTACGTTTCTGTAAATCTGAACCTCACCATAATGTATTGTTACAGTAGTCACAGTACACCAATTAAAGAAGAAGAATTTTATAATCTCTTTAGCAAATGAGGACAGTGGCAGCTTCCATGGGAAGGAGGGATTCAAGTTTATGGCTTTTGGCCCAATTGGAATCTCAATTTTATGGAGAAACATTCTGAAAGTTACATAATAGGTATCTCTGCTTTTTCTGTCCTGGTATCTATTGCTACATCCATTTATTCATTGACTTAAGTACTATTTGACTACCCGCTATGTGCCCAGGACTATCACTTTCTAGGTAAATGGTGAAGAAAAAGGTCTCTAGGTCCCATACAGTTTACCTCCTCATTGAGAAGGTATTTCTACACTTCAGATATTTATCTGATCCTACGGAAGTGCTCGTCTTTCTCACAAAAGTCCTTCCAGGCTTAGGAAGCACCCACGGATGTCATCTGCGATGTACTGTGCGAATGTAGCTGGTTGTCTCCATTAGAATGAGAAGTGGACATTAGAAGCAAAGTAAGTTTCTTTGGAATGAAAGAGATTGGAGTATTTTAGATGAAAAAACAGAAATGATAAGTTACAGGTACACACAATAATAGAATTTTTCTGCAAAGTGTTTCACGCTATTAAACAGCTAGATAAAGGACTGCCCTTCGAGAAGCTGAGAATAACTCTAATCTCTAAATGGCTACATGTCATTGGGCCATTATCACCCCTGATGAGAAGATACCATCTGCCCAAACTCCCATGTGATGTTTCCCTCCCTGACAAGCAACTTAAGATTGCAAAGAAATTTTTAATTAGAAAATACTGCTGTTTCTTTTTTTTTTTTTTTTTGCGGTACTGGGGATTGAACCCAGGGGCGTTCTACCTCCGCGCTACACCCCCGGCCCTATTTTTTTTTATTTTATCCATTTCCACTTGTTTATTTTAATGCACAAGTAGCATCTTTGTCTTAGTGATGTTTTATTCTTGTTTATTCCATACCTGAAATCATAATCCTCTTTGAGACATCTTCACCCATAAGTGGTTTCTATGGAAATGACTGCAATGTCATGCACAAAGGATCATTACCTTTAGTTGGGTACCATCGAGACCACATGAACTCTTAAAGACAGCACTTCTGGCAGTAAGAAATCAGGGAGAAAACAGACTTCTGGAAGCGTAAAATATGTTAATATAAACCAAATGATTCAGCTCAGTCACTATAACCCAACATCCACGGTCATCCCCTCTAATTCCAGGATGTGACCTATAGAGATGAAATTTCCCTTAATAACTCTTTTTCCTTCTTCACATTAATTATATTCTGCCCATATTTTTATATCAAATTATTGGTAATTGGAATTTTTCCCCTTTAACTCAGATAAGACTGTTTACAATGATCTGAAATAGTGAACATTATTCAGAGCTGCCCAGAGAAACTCTCAAGTCTCAAACATATATACATATACATAATGATATATGTATATACATATACATAATGATACATATATATATATACACATATATATATCATTATCAACTCACCCTACCACCTCTATATTGCAGATAGCATTAGAAACCATACTCCCTTCTATATATGTATTTTCCCTTTCTTTGAGTTTAAAAAATAATAAGTGTTATTTTTCCAACCTAAATCATTCAAGTGCATGTAATTTCAGTCCCTGGAGATGTTAGGTGTAATTATTCACATTCACAAGAAGAAATCTTTGATCATAAATTAACAGTCATAGTACATGGAATTTAGTACTTACTTTTACTAGCTCATTTCCAAAGTGTTTGCAGCATACCTAGATAAACAATTCCTTGTGACATCTAATTGTTCCCAAGCAAGGAAACGTTGGTGCAGGTGACGACGTGTCCCAGTGTGGATGACACACATCCTCAGCCTTCCAGCCAAGCATGTCCCACCATCTATGTCAATTCCCAAAAGGTGGTATCATTAGAATTCACTGCATTTTTGTCTCAAATATGCATATATTATCTGTGCCCATGATGCTAGAAAAAATTATTCCTCTCCATTTATTTTTTTCACAAAGTATTTATTGAGTCCCTGCATTTTTGTAGCCAGACATTTAATTAGTCCATAGTTGTCATTAATCTTACCTTTCCCTTGGACTCTGACTACAGGATTAAGATTTGTAAGTCAAAGAGAGGCCCTCTGCAAGGGGGAGGGATAGTTTCCTGCCTAAATCCCCTGGCCACCTAAATTGGAAGCCAATTACCAATGTTCCTGCTTCCATATTAACAGCCCTTCCTATTGAATGGGGTTTATCTGGAGCTCTTGTAACAGCACGCTCATAGCCAGACTCGGAGCATCCCAGCTTGGGAAAGCCAACTCCGAGCCATGAATATTAGTTAATTCTTGTGGGAAAAGCTTCTTCCATAAAAGATACACAGAATGTGCTTACTGTCAAGCCCATCAAAACCACGCCATATAAAGAAAGCGGTAGCGGAAAAAAAAAAAAAGAAACTATGATAAAAACTGAAGAGACATTTGCAAAGAGGCCTGTTTTACGGACATGGCCTGCCTGGGATTTTCTCTTTTTCCATCATCCCTCAGCAAGCAAGCTGAAAAGTTACAGGACCGGGGGTTAGCGCCCTACAAAATAGGACTTACTGGTCACAGCTGCGACTTCATCACCTTGATTTCTGCCTCAATTATTTTCCTTTCATTACTCTTTTCGTATCTCCTGTTACAGTTTTCGAGGCAATTTTCTAGTCCATGTGAATTTGTTCAGGCTTCTCTCTGAGATTCATGTAAACATTTTCACATGTTCATCCAAATTCTTCTCTCCTTCCGCACCCCTACCGAGCTGTCTTTGAAGTAGAGAGCTTGGTGGATCCTCCCCAGCAGAGCAGCAGGCCTTCTCCTGGGGGCTTCACTGGTGTGTTGGTTTAACCTCCTCCTAACTGGCCTGCTTGCCAATACTTAGTATAATTTTAAACAAGCTCCACTGCACTCCGGTGGGTACATCTATCACCACCCAACCCGCCACCTCTCTTTGTTCTGTTTCACTTTTTTTTTTTTTTTTTTTTTTGCGGTACCGGGGATTGAACCCAGGGGCGTTCTACCTCTGCGCTACAGCCCTGGCCCTATTTTTTTATACTTTATTTTGAAACCGGGTCTCACGAAGTTGTGGAGGGCCTCACTAAGTAGAGAGAGAGAGAGAGAGAGAGAGACAGGGAGAGAGAGGGAGAGAGAGAGAGAAAGAGAGAGAGAGAGCTGAGGCTGGCCGCGAACCCGGATCCTCCGGTCTCCGCCTCCCAAGTACTGGGATTACAAGCGTGCGCCACCACGCCCGGCTTGTTTCACTCTTTATGGATTCTTTTCCTGTTGATCTCTGCCTAATTGAAGTTGACCATGGAACCAGCCGATCATCCATGCTCTTTATCTTTCACCTTGACGTAGGGATCTAGGGGTAAGTCGCATAACCCTTGGCACTTTTTCAGTACTTCTGTTCCTGAGCAGTGATGCTAAGCTGGTCTTCCCATCTATTTTGTGCTCCAGAAGGGCACAGCACTTCTGAATGCTACCTGCATTGTGTCGATATTATTTCCTGCCTGTCATTGCTTGGGGTGACATAGGGATAGAAATGAACGTTCTAAAATATAGTGTCCTTATTTTGCATTTGGCCTGATTATTAATATCCCAATCTGCTGAGCTTCTTTCTGCGCCTCGTACCATTTCTCATTTTAATTAGATGGCCAGTCCAGGGCATGAATCCTCACATCGTTTAAATCTTAACCATTCATCTAACACAAATCAGCTGTCTTGCCTGCGCACTTTTTCTCTGCTTGCATTCACTGTCTTTTAGCTTTAAACCTTGCAGCAGGATCTGTTATTATGAGAACGGAATAGTCTGTGTTCTTTGAGGGCAACAAGTAAAAATCTGCAGAAAACTGGGATAACAGACAACATGGACAATATTGACACAGACTTTGAAAATCAGATGTTTAATATTCAATGATGCATTTATTTGTCAAAATGTGTTATAATCGTTCTGTTTGCCTACGGAGAGTATAAGAATTTGACTGTGTTGGCAGCCTCTTGGAAAGATGCTGTGTCAAATAAGCTCAGCCAAAAAAAAAGGAGTCCCAGAGTCCCAGATTCTAGATTGATCAGCCATCTTATACAGAATCCTAATTCAAACATTTCAGAAGTTTAAACGAATTATTTTAACTTCAACTTCTAAATGAGGCCAAACCTGGAAATTCAGTTCCATTGTGTGTTGTAAAAGAAATCTCATTATCCTTCTGACCTTTCTCTGCTTAAAACTGAGCAGATATCAACAATCATTGTGAAGCAATTTCTTGATTTTTTTAAACCTGTGACTAATCTCTTAGACCTCCAAATTGAAGATTTAATACAGTATTGGATTTAAAGTTGCTATCCTTAATAAGAAGCAATAAAATCGGTGTGTTTTTAAACTATTAAATTAATAATTTATATATCTAGAATGCACCAAAAATAGATACCTGTCATGTCACCACTGAATCATATTTCTTAACAGATTTTCAAAGCATAGCCTTTGCTCCTTAGTATCAGTATATATCAGACAGACAGGCATGAATGACTTAAATCGTCATGTTACTTTCTAAGTGAGATCCGAGTATCCTGGGAGTACAACACCTGCATCGGCTCTGGCTGCTTAGCAGTAAGTGCTTAGCAAATTCTGTCAAATGTATTAAACAGCAATTGAGATTTTTTTAGGGTAGAATTCTCTCAGAGAGCTTTGAGAAAATGCTGAAATTGAGACTGGTATTGCCCATCCAGGGGAAGATCCATCCTTTAAAACCTGCAAGTTGGGGGATTGTCTGTCAACATTCTCAATGATGTAATCCAAAGCAACTGACCCCACAACTTGGAGGAAGAAAGATTTGCTCACAGTTTTTTGGATATCTCAGGTTCAGTCTATGTGAGGCCGGGGTCTACAGAGATCAAGGCATAGTGGTGGGAAGCAGAGAGAGGGAGAGAACGAGGGCTCTGCTCTCACATCATGGAGGCTGGAAACGAGAGAGCAAGCAATCAAGGGGGTTCAAATAAACAAGCACAATCCCTAAGACCACTCTCCCAGGGACACACCTTTTCCAGCCACACCCCACCTGACTAGGATCCCACCCAGTAAATCCTTTTTAGGGTGGATTTATCGACTGATGAGATTACAACCCTCATGACTTAATTACATAAAATTTGAACATTAGTACATGAGCTCTTCAGGGGACATTCTGCATCTAACTATGGCAGGGACCTAGAGATGGAGGTTGTTCTCAGTTATCCCTATCCACCTTGGGTGATGGAACCTAAGGTCTCCTTCTATAAATATTTCCCAAGGGTCTCTTGTGTGCCAAGCATTGTGCTGGGCACTGAAACACCATGAATCAAATAAACAGTATGCCCCTTGCTCTCTTGGAGTTTTCAGTTTAGTGAGAAAGACAATAAGTAAGCAAATAATATACACAGCCATGTGCCACATAATAACATTTTTGATCAGTCATAGACAGCATATACGATGGTGTCCCATAAGATTCTAATGGAGCAGAAAAGTTCTTATTGCCTGGTGATGTCCTAGCCATCCTAGAGCATCATCATGCAACAGGATACTCATGTCTATAGTGATGCTGATATAAATGGACCTACTACATTGCCAGTCTCATAGAAGCATTGCTTGTACAGTTATGTGCAGTACATAGTACCTGATGAGGATAATATGCAACTACACTACCAGTTCATATATCTACTATACCTCTATCATTATTTTAGAGTATACTCCTCCTACTTATTTAAAAGAGTGGCTTATAGTAAAACAGCATGCCATGTTATGTTACTCAGGGAGCAGCTTTATACATCTCATATTAGGGACAAATCAACTAAGTCTTTATAAGCCATGGTGAGGAGTCTGAGTTTGTATTTTATTACAAGAGTGAAGTGCAAAGGGCAGTGTTGTATTGTTTTCCAGAGAGAAGGGCCTGATCCGTGTATCTGTTGCAGAATTATCTCTGGAAGAGGTCAGTGGTGGGAGTGAAGAGACCCCAAAGAAGGGCTCAGAGTTAGCCTGTGGTGGGTGGGACCAGGAAGTAGCTGCAGTGATGAATTGCAGCTGGTGGATGGGAAGGAGATTCTGTAAAGGCAGAGGCAGGGCTTGCCATGTTAGCAAGAGAGGAAAGAGTATCAAGGAAGATTCTCAGCCTGCTGGTTTGTCAAACCAGTGTGACTTGTTGTGCTACTGTGAAAAGGGAGAGAAATTGGTGATGTTTTTGTTTTATGGGAGATTCATGGCAGGAATCAAAAGTTCAGTATATAGGACATGTTAAGTTTGAAATGCCTGTTAGACCACTAAATGAAATGTCAACTAGACACTCGGCTATTCAGTCTACAAATACTAATTTTATGTCTAGTCTGTGTCATAGATTATTATGTTAATATAAAAGACTCATGATTCTGGATTTAGGGGAAGTTTGTGCTGGGTATAAAATTAGCTTAGGGATGCTAAGAGTGCTTCATTGCAGAGGGTATATTTCCTTGTAATGTCACTGTAATAGCTCATGTCATGAGACATAATCAAAGAATGATTCCAAAGAATGAACTAAATTACAGTTTTCTATGTTAACCATATGGATTCAATGATACCTTAATAACAATACTAAGTCAACTGGTTTTATTAATAATCACTGTGCAAGGAATATTATCATTTATTTATAATAGTAAAACATTGATTCAATCTGAAATGTCTAACATAAGAGGAAAAGGTTAAATAGTACATGTTCATATAAGGCAATGTTAACCAGCCATTCCAAATAAACAGTTTTGAAAAATAATGACATGAGATAAAATTTTAAATGCAGAAATAAAAAGAATGCTACTTGGAACTATTTAAAGTATGATACCAGGGCAATTTAAAGACTAAAAGTAATATATGCAAAAAAAAAGACTGGAAAGAAATTAGTGTAAAATGTCAATTATAGTTTTCAGTAGAAAAATTTAAAGTATTTCCTCCATGCTTTTAGGTGTTTTAAAAATGTTCTATAATGAACTGATCTTACAGTTCTAAATTGAGGCCAGTGGTAATTACTTAAGAGAAAAGAGCACCGTAGTAGGAACCTTGAAGAAACAGGAGAAACAAGGAGAAATGATCCTTTATACTCAAGTTAAATGTATAGAATGGACCTATGAAAAATGGCCCCATTAATTCCTCTTAAGTCACTGGAAGGAGCCACAGTACTGTTATTCATAGCTAGTGTATCATCTGGTTAGGGCTCATGGGGAAATTATGCAAAAAAATCAAAGAGATATTTTTAACCAGGAAGGCAAACAAGACAATATGTAAAATTGTTATTGTTAACAAATATTTATTATGCACTTGCCATGGGTCAGGTATACTTGTAAGTCTTTCACATTTAAGAAAGACTACAGGAGAATGTTCAATTTATACTGGATTAATTAGGATTAAATACTATCCCTTTTCCTTTCAGATACTCTGATGTCAAACAAGGAATTGAAAAAAACTTGATAAACAAATACACACATGCAAATATAAGTGTG
This sequence comes from Glis glis, assembly GCA_004027185.1. Taxonomy (NCBI): domain Eukaryota; kingdom Metazoa; phylum Chordata; class Mammalia; order Rodentia; family Gliridae; genus Glis; species Glis glis. Next base: position 157,721 of record PVJS01000075.1, read on the forward strand.
TACATATGTGGATTCCATCTTCATATAAAGTTAATTAAGCAAGAGAAAGTTAACATTTAATTAAAAATTTTGTCACTAATTCTAGCCCTCGTGATAAGAGGGAAGAATATAATGGTTGTCACCTGTCTGTCTGTTGATTTATCACTAATTAAAACCCAGCTGATGAAGGCATCCTGAAACTCAAGGGGGGGAAACACTGCTCAGAGTTTGTTGTCATGGGTGCATTGAGGCCCCCAGAGTCACTAAATCTATTCCATTCTTATTCCAACTTAGACACCAGCATCTATAAAATCCACATCCCTTTGTTAGAGCTGATCAAAGGACCTGCGAAAAATAACAAACATCACTTCTCAAAATAATTGTTTCAGGATTTCAGAAATGTTTCCGAGCTATCTAGAAATCCCTGAATATTCCTTGTGCTCTTCATCGAATCCAGCAGGCTTAAGAAGATCACTTTGTGCTAACAATATCTCCTTCTCTGAGAAATATTGGAGTGTGGAGCTTGTGGGAAATCTTTCTGTAATCTTGGTTTGGGAGTACATCTCTAAAGCAGATTTTCTGATGCCCTCCTTCCCACTATTCTTTTGTTTAAAAATAAGTATCTCCTGCCCTGCATACGATTATACTAAGAGAGAGAGACAGAAAGAGAGAGAGAGCCCACCATGTTCCATGAAGAAGTTTGGTTTCCAAAAGGGCAGCTGACTCTAGTTTGGAGGCAGAGGAATGAATGTCCTGGAAAGTAAAAGAATATAATTCCAATTCAGATAAAATTTCAGAGTTGACACAGAATCAAGTTTTTATCTGAAGGGGATGGAATCATAAATCCTTAAGGGGCAAAATAGACCATCATGGACAGAACCATTATGCAGGCCAGCCATTTGTAATTCCATCCAGCTAATAGATCTTGCCTTTTTCTTTAGTCATTGCTTTGGCTAGAACCTCATGCCTTTGAGGAAATGCACTGTGTTCTGTCCCTAATCGGCCAGTCAAGATACCTCACTATAAATCTCATGACTCAACTTTGTTCATTAACACTCTAGTCGCACAAAGGAGTAAAATGAAGGTATATTAGATCAGCTAAAATCCTGTACTGCTTTTGGAAAAATAAGTTTCATATGCTTCAGTGAGTTTAAGTTAGGTGTGCTTATGAAAAATATATTTCCAATGGTGTTAATGGAAATTTTTTAAATATTGACTAAGAAATTAAACAGTTGAGTGTTTTCTAGTATTAATGCAGTCTTTTGTTGTATAGATTCCCCAGTCTTTATCTCTTTTGATCACAGTTTTAAATACATCCACAAATCAAATACATTGATAAAACTGAATATCCTTGCTGAGAAAAGATGCATTAATAATAACAAATTATGACATCCTTGGTCATTGCATTGACAAAGGTGAGGTTTTTACCTAATCCACTCGTTTCTAACCAAAAAAATATGCAAATGGATACAGACAGGAGTTATTTTCTATTACTTGTGACACAGTATGGGCCAAATCTAAATTCTAGTTCCATTTGACTTGTGCTCCCCCCGAAGAGAGTCTGGTTTGTGATTTAACCCTTGGATACTCCCGGGGGTTTTATTGCAATCAGCTATTGCTAATGTGTCCATCATATTGTGGAATCCTCCAGTGTTCTAAGATCCCAGCAGAGGCCTGTGGATGACTTGAGTTTTTAAATGAAGTTGGCTCTAGACATATAACAAAGCACTACAATGTTTAGGGGTTTTGGTTTGGTTTGGTTTGGTTTGGTTTGGTTTGGTTTTTGCAGTGTTCAGGATGGACCATGGGGCCTGGCACATACTAGTCCAGCTTTAAGAGATCAGTACGAGGAAGCATGATTGTAAAGAAATAGCTTCAAACTGAACTCCGCTGTCTTAGAATATGATGGCTTAAAGGTGCTTAGCCCCAGGTCTATTTTTTTGTTGTTCACAGGTTTAAGTCCAAATTCCTTAGACCTATTTTCTTAGGCTTCAACCATTTCTGCCAAGTTTAAATGCCATTGGTCTCCTGCTAAATCTCTTGCTCCAGCCCTCTTTTATAGATTGGAATTCTGCTTGTTCTCTGAAGCCCAGGATAAGTCTCTCTGACCAAGCTCTTACTGGTTTCCAAATCCTTAAGTAATAACACGTGATTATAATAGCATCTTGAATTTCCCAGCCCTGAACTATCTGTTTCTGTCAATTGACAATAAGAATATGCTTTGTGAATTGTTAGTTATCAATGCTATTTAAGACTTGGCTGCTTTTTTCCTGTCAATAGAATAGTGGCTGTCAGTGGGCACAGACCATCTTCACTAGCTTCCTATATGATACCAACCAGTAGTTTTAAATGTATTCCAGCCTGGCCTGGTGGCCCATATCTATAATCTCAGTACGTGGGAGGCTGAGACAGGAGGATCATAGGTTTGAGGCCAGCCTCAAACTCAGCAAGACTCTCAACAACTTAATGAGACTCTCAGAAACTTAGCAAGACCTGGTTTCAAAATAAAAAGGGTTGGGGGGGAGAATAAATAAATACATTAAAAGAAGAAGAGCTGGGGGAATAGCTCAGAAGTAGAATGGCCCTGGGTTCAATCCCCAGTACCAAAAAAAGAAGAAAAAATAACATGTGATCAGATAGAGGCTTATAATCTCAAAATTTTATAAAAATCTTCATATCAGGAGAGAGAGGTAGAGCTAATAGGTAATTGGCAGATAATTGATACTACCGTTCATCACTTTATATCAGATATATGGAGTTGGAGTAAGAAAGTGAGTTTCTTCCTTTCTCGTAGTGATCTTCTATTGCCTCTTCTTTGTAGTGTACTAAAATTCAAATGGTACTATTCAGAATGGCTCTCCTTGCAAGTGTCAACTGGGCTTCAACAATAGAGCGCACATTGGCTTGAAATGCTGGAAATTCGGGGTGGGATAGCTTTCAGATTTGCGTTGATCTGGCCATACTCGCTCATCCCGCATTTCAGTGCTCCGCCCTCCTGTGTCTCTGACTTCCTCCTCACGTTGATCTTGAGGTAGCAGCATGAATTCCAGGCCCAACATCTGCACAGGATAAACTGTCCAGAGGGGGAAAAAAAAAGGGACATTTTTGTAACCTTTCCCAGCATAACAGGGAAACATTTTCCAAAAGTAACCCTACACGTGATGTGCGTGTCCTGTCATGCCAAGAGATGTCACATGATCTTTCCAACAGACTGAACACACCCGTTATGCTCACCCCTGGAATTGGGGGAGGGGAGGGATGAGATTCCCACGAGAGGCCTGAGCTGAGTAGAAAATAAGTAGTAGGTACTTTAACAAAACCAGGGTTCTCTTGGGTTAGAGAAATAAAAGAAGAGATGCTATATAGGCAACCAGCAAAAATCCCTATTTCAACTTTCCCAAAAATCTATTCTGCCAGAGGAAAACCAGTTTGTCACCCTAATGACCACCACTCTGTGGCTCAGTGTCATCCCCTATTGGTTTTGTTAAGTATAGAATAATCCCTGGGAAAAGAATCTTTTTTTTTCTATAATAATTTCATAGATACATTATTAGGAAAAAAACTAATAAGTCCTTTTTTATTTACATATAGCATCAGCATAGTTTTCTTATGTATGTTGTATACCTGAAATAGTACAAAGGGCATGAAGACACATTAAAAATACCAGTATTACTCTTTATCAGTTTTTGTATATTTTCATTTGGGAAATGACTATACTTTTCAGGTCATTTAACATTCTAATGCAGCAGACCTTTAAAAGTTCAGTCTATATTAAAAATCATTTAAGAAAATTTATCTCGCTGATTACCAATGAAGATAGGTATCTCTCACTATTGCTGTGATAGTATCTGATCATAAGGAAATACCATTTTTATGATTTTATTGTTGTGAATATAATAGGAATATACTTCTTCTATAAGATTGTCTCTATTAACCCCAGGACTAAATATTTGTAGTTGAAGAGTCATTATATTTGGGACAAAGTTATGGTTTTTTCCTGAACATAAAAGTCATCTCACAATTTTTACCTAGAAAATTGATTTTCACTTCTCTTAAAGTGAAATTATGTTAAATATTGATTTATAAATCCATGCTGCATTACATAAGTTTATTTTGTATTAAGTAATTTCTTTGTACTGAACATCAGCAGCTGCTTAAGCAAGGAATGTAGATTCCTACTGAATATGTCTTTGATATGTCAATTTTTAATGATTCATTATGTTGATTTAAATAAGCTCTTGATAATAATAGTATTTTTATTGATTGTTTCATTTTTCTTTTCTTGAACCACCACTTTATTAAATTCACTTATGATTAGTAATTTTCTAGTTACTGTTGTCCTAGAACAATGTTAACATCAAGACTCCAACATTCAGATTGACTCGAAGAATCAATAATTTTTGCTATTCACTGGACAAAAGATCAATATACATAACTTAAGAAAACTTCAATGAATTCATTAAATTCAACAACAGCACCAAGCACACACATGCATATATGTATGTAGGTATGTATATTGAAAGACATAAATAGGCACTAAAAAAGAAAATACAGTCATGTGCCACATAATTACATAATGATGGACCACACATATGACATTATAAACCATATAGGCGAGGTGGGTCACAGGCTATACCATATAGTTTGTGTAAGTACATACATGTTAGCACCACAGTGAAATCTCCTTTATTGTGCATCTCTCTAAATATATCACATCATAAAGCAAAGCATGACTATATTAAGAAACATGCGCAAAGATACTCAAGTAGCCAAACATAAGAAGAAATACAAATGAAATCTACTATGAACTATGTCTAAAAACATAAGAAAAAGTTCCTTGTCTTTAAATACAGTTTTGGGAGACTGAGTATTCACCTGTGACTTAAAACAGTAATACATGATGGCAAATGCCCCTTGTCTTTATTTTTATTTTGTTTTGTTTTTGTTTGTTTGGTTTGGTTTGGTTTTTTTCAGCACAGGGGATTGAACCCAGGGACATTCTACCTCTGAACTATACCCCGAGCTCGATTTTATTTTTTATTTTGAAACAGGGTTTCACTAAGTTGCTAAGGGCCTTGCTCACTTGTTGCGGCTGGCCTCCAACCTGCAATCATCCTGTCTCAGCCTCCCAAGTACTGGGATTACAGGCATGTGCCACCACACCCAACTCTCCCCTGTCTTTAACATAAAATAAAAGCAATATAGAGGGGAAAAAAAGAAGGTGCAGTTGTTGCCCCTGTTATCCTGTTATTGCATTTGATACAAGATGGTTTTACATTTTATTTGGTTTAAAACTTGTAGGGAATCTTTCAATAACAAAGACGCCAAGTTTGTCAACTAGGCCCCTCACAGACCCAAATTGTTGGAGCCCCAGGATTTTCCCTTCAAGTATCGATGAGTTCAGAGGTCTGCACTCTCTCTATAGGCGCCACAAATAAAGTGTTGTTAGCAGTTGAATGATATTGACATAGCTCTCAGAAGTCTGCAGATTTTCATTTTGAACTGTGGCATCCCAAAATAAGTTGAAGTAGAAATAATATCTCTGTGTTGAAGGATTTCAAATTCGTTTTATTGATAGGTGAAGCAGGGGACCAGATATGAGTAAGTGGAGAATGGTTTGAGAGAGCAGAAATAACCGAACTGCTGACTACGGTTGTGCAGAGGAAGAACAAGAGGAGGGAAGGGAGCCGGCCTTTCTCTGTGCTGTTTGGTATATTAAGCTTCAATTCACCCTGGGCTCTTAGCCACTTTCCATCGGCCTGCCTCTCCGCTCTGTTCTCTTCCGAGCTCTATAAGGAATTATCCGCACCACAACCCTTTGGCAACACTTAGTGGGCAACCCTGGGAGGTCAGCCTTATAAGCCAGTGTAATCACATCGTCCTGCCTGGGACAAAGACCACATTCATCATTATTTAAGGAGACACACGCTGCTGCTAGATAGAACCTCATCCACGGATCACGTCGGCGTCTCATTACAGAGCCAGCGCTTGTCCCCACGTCCACGCAGAGCAGGCATCTCAAGGCTGGCTCCTGAGAGCCGCACTAGAACTTCGAGGAAAATTAAACTCACTAAATCAGTGGGTTAATTATCTGTGTCATTGACCTTGGAGCCTTAATGGGAAAATACATTTCAGATGTTGTGTGGCTGTAAACAAAGATGTATAAGGTGCCATCCGCTGTGTAATTGACAGCCCCGGGTGCATGCAGAAGTGTGAGTGAACAGGACACCTAGTCCAAAACGAATGCCTTTCCTTTTGTCTTATTCCACGCACTTGTTGTTCCCCTGACATGTGCCTCACTCAGTTTCCCTAAGATCAATCCGGTATGTTCTCTGACTTCATTTGTCTTTTGATTAAAACTGCATCATCGAACAAGGCTGCTCAGAGACTTTCCTACCTCCTGTCAGGCAGTCCTCAAAATTTTTTAACTTTGCCAAAAGCTAAGGTTCAACTTAGTTGGTACAGATCCTTGTTTCCCAGCAATATGAGCTATCTCATAATTGATTGCATTTTATTTTATTTATTGTGTGTGTGTGTGTGTGTGTGTGTGTGTGTGTGTGGTACTGGGGATTGAACTAAGGGTTGTTCTACCTCCAAGCTACACTCCCCAGCCCTTTTTTATTTTTTGTTTTGAAACAGGTTTTTGCTAGGTTGCTGAGAGTCTTGCTACATTGTTGAGGCTGTCCTCAAACCTGCAACCCTCCTGTCTCAGCCTCCAAGTACCAGGGTTATAGGCGTGCACCACCACGCCTGGCTTGATTGCCTTTTAACATTGGTTTGCTTGAGGACAACCTCAGCAAATAGTGAGACTCTAATTAACCTAGCGAGACCTTGTTTAAAAAAATAAATAAATAAAATAGGGCTGGGGGTGTAGCTCAGAGGTAGAATGCCCCGGGACAAAAAAAAAATTGGGTTGGTCTCCATTCTGTGAATCTGAGCATATCATACAAATTGGTCACTGAAGCCAAATCCCAAAGGGCATAATGCTGTGTGAAAACGGGGTGCCATGGGAGCGTCTAAATGGAGATGCTAAGCCTAACTCACCCTGCATACAGGAGGCAGCCTTGGGTACTGCCCACTTTCCCTGGGAGATCAGTGACTGTCCTCTCAGTGGTCAAGCACGGCTCACCCTGAGTCTCCCCTCAGGTAGAGCCATGTGGCCCTAGCAACAAGTAGACATCACCACTGTCATAGAATGTTCTTCCAATAGTTTCGTAAGTCTAAATGTTCTGCTTCTGTTTTCCAAAATATAAGAGAACCAAATTCCAAGCTTTTCCTTGATATATAAGCCTATTGCAAAATCATGAAGAGAAGGTAAAGTATTCTGGTAATACTTTTGTATCATCCTTACTAGTGTTGGCCTAACTCTTACCTCTCTTGACCCGGTCCTTTATACCTGCTCTTCATCCCTGGCGATATGCGATTCTAGGGTCTTCTACTATTGTTTTCTGAATTCTGCACATTGTCCAGAATGGCAATTGGAAGTAGAATAGATCCTTCTGTTACTGGACTTGGCATTTGATTGTATAAGAACCACTCATTACATTAGTTCATTCATTGCATTTGCTCATCTATTCATTCATCAGTATTTATCTGTTCACTTATAAGATGCAAACATGTCACATGGATAAAACTTGCAGCCTCATATAAGAGACGAGCATTAAATATAATTAGCTGGGTGTGATGGCGCACACTAGTAATCCCAGGAACTTGGGTGGCTGAGACCGGAGGATCTGGGTTCGCAGCCAGCCTGAGCTACTTAGTGAGGCCCTCCACAACTTAGTGAGACCCTGTTTCAAATTAAAGAATAAAAAATAGGGCTGGGAGTGTAGCTCAGAGGTAGAATGTTCCTAGGTTCAATCCCCAGTACAGCAAATATATATATATATATAAATAATAAATAATTTTAAATTATTAATAATAAATAATTACTTATATAAGTATTATAATTATATATAAATAATTATATAAAATTATATATTTATATGTTATATTTAAATTATATGTTTATATTATCAATAATATTAATTAATTATATATAAATAATATATATTTACTAAATTAATGAATGAATGCTGTCTATCGTTAGAACAGTCATAGAAAAACATGGTATACTGCAAGAATACAGACAGCAGATCAGCAGGGGGGACCAACATTGAAGCTGAGTCCTGGAGGCTGTGTAGAATGTGTCCAGGTGAAGAAGGGAAAGGCCAAGAGTGTTTCTAGCAGAAAAAGCAGTATCTGTTAAAGTGTTGAGGAGGGGACTAGCCCCGCATTAGAGAGAACTAAGAAAAACCCCTGGTGGGACTTAGTGAATGAGAAGGATCCACAAGATGAGGCTAAGACACTAGCAAAGGTGGTCATGCAAGCCTGTGTAGAGCTGGGGAAGGAGTTTGCACTTTGTCTTCTAGCAATTAGAAATAATAGGAGAATTTCCAGGGGGATGGTAAAATGATTGAGTATTTTAGAAGATTACCCAGGCTAGGCGTGGTGGTACACACCTGTAATCCCAGTACTTGGGAGGCTGAGACAGGAGGATCGCAGGTTCAGAGTCAGCCTTAGCCACTTAGTGAGACCCTACTTCAAAATAAAAATAATAAAATTGGGCTGGGGGTGTAGTGTAGCTCAGAGAGAGAATGCCCCTGGGTTCAATCCCCAGAACCACAAAAGAAAAGAAAAAAATCAGCTGGGCGTGGTGGCGCACGCTTGTAATCCCAGTACTTTGGGAGGCGGAGACCGGAGGATCCGGGTTCGCGGCCAGCCTCAGTTCTCTCTCTCTCTCTCTCTCTCTCCTTAGTGAGGCCCTGCGCAACTTCGTGAGACCTGGTTTCAAAATAAAGTATAAAAAATAGGGCCGGGGGCGTATCGCGGAGGTAGAACGCCCCTGCATTCAATCCCCGGTACCGCAAAAAAAAAAAAAGAAAGAAAAGAAAAAAATCCAAGGTTTAGTCCAAGATTTCCTTTTTTCTGGATTTTATTTTGTACTCAAAGTGGAACCCAGGGGCAATCTACCTCCATGCTACACCGAGCCCTATTTTATTTTTTACAATGAAACAGGGTCTCACTAAGTTGCTGAGGGACCTTGCTAAATTGCTGAGGATGGCCTGGAACCTGCAGTCCTTCTGTCTCAGCCTCCCAAGTACTGGGATTACAGGCTTCCACCACCCGCCCAGTTTATCCAAGATTTTCTACACAGAATCTCTTAGACTCTCTGAGCCTCAGTTTGCCCATTTGAAGGAAAACAAACAAACAAACTACACAGTGGTACCTACTCCCGTAGTTATGGGAGTCAAATGCGATGATGTCCAAGAAGAGATGTGGCTAAGTGCAAAACTCTGGCTAAATTTGTATTTCTAGAGCAACTGCTTCTCTCTTCTGAGAAAGAAGTCATTTTAGCAGTTCCAGCATTTTGCAAAAGCTGCCCCCCACCCTTTTCCTATACACAAAAGCAATCCTATCCCTTGTAGTGAGGCTTGTGAAGTTGCTTGGGGATAAATTTGATAATGGCCTTGGAAATTGAGATCCCGAAGGATCTAGGCGTCTGTAATTATGCAGTGCAGGTCCTCCAGCTCTCCCCAGCTGGCACGCAGCCCAGGTCAGAAACCCCACTCTGGATGGTCATAGAACTGGACGGGGTCCTTTTATAACAAATTAGTACCTTCCACATAACTGTAGTGTCCATCAACAGATGAGTAGATTACAAAATTGTGGGAAATACACACAATGGAATTCTACTCAGCAATAAAGAAGAACAAAATAACATCATTTGCAAGAAAGTGGAAGGATCTGGAGAACATTGTGTTAAGCGAGATCAGTCAATCACAAAAAAAGAAGGGACATATGTTTTCATTAGTATGTGCAACCTAGGGAGTAGTAGGGACACGCAAGGGATTCCAATCGATAATGGAGAACCCTCAATGGGGCAAGGGAAGTGGTACAAGGGAAGGGGAAGGGCAAGAAAGAAGTGAATTAGTGGAATTACTATCATAAACAATATGTACATGTGAGAATATACCAACATCATTCTTGGTGCTTCATACGGGGGGGGGGGACGCAGGGGGGACACTAAGAGCTGTGTGCATGTATGTTAACATCAAATAGATATTCATTGCGATGTAAGACTCCAATGCTCCAATAAAAGCATGTTAAAAAAAAAAAGAGGAGAAAGGGGCAGAATGGTAGATAATGGCAGGTAAAACCAAAATCTATAAACCATTTCCCTTTTGAGTGTCGTGTTCACGATCGTGGGGCGATCCCACCTACGGAGCTGTGTTCAAGAGAATGAAGCATGAGTGTGGGAATGGTGGAAAGGGTGGTCAATGATCTCCACTAAACAAAGAAATAAAACCCAGCCAAAAAGCGAATGCTAGAGCTTGGGGAAGGGGGGTGGTGGTTAGAAATGTGAAACAGAAGGAGATGGTCTCCTGTAATACTTCTTTGTGACAGGTAAGGTGGTCCTTCATATCACCTGAACCATGGAGAATTGTGCTATTGTATTAATTACTCTCTTTAGTGACTCTCTGTGCTGTGGACTATTTAAATTCCAGGATGAGAAAGTGCTAATGGATATGGTATTGTCGATGGAGTGAATTAGTATTTCACGCTGCGCGGCTGTCTAAAAGAGTTTTAAAAGGTAACCCACAGCCTAGCTGTGCTTCTTGCTTTCAGTGTTCATTCAGCCGTCCGTTCCTATTAGTAACAGAGCAGCTCTGGGGTCATGTAGAACTTCAAACAGGAAGAAAAGGAAAGTCGATGTCAGTGGGACACTTTGGGGAGATTAACATGTTTTGCCGGGAGCCTGTTTATGATGCACTTTATTGTGTGCGTTGACAATGAGACCCCGATAGTTCATATTTGAAAGGGAAATCATGCATCCTTTAAAAATTCCAAATCAAAGCTGCTTTGAATGGAGGGTTTTTTTTTTCAGAAAAACAGACTTTTCACACACAAAAAAATTCCATTTGGCAACGTGTATTGTGTCCCATACGCGCCTTTAGCCTTTGCCATTTTTACCCGCCCAACCTGGGTCTGCATGTGCATAAGAAGTATAAACAAACACACTTCTGGCGGAGCACTTCAAAGTTCCACACAAGTGCTCCTGAAACCCGAATCAAGCAGCAGAAGGGCACAGTACCCTACGTGAGGTGTCTCTTCTGAGAAGAGGTAACACCAAGGTCTCCAGGAGGACTGAGCACAGAGGACTGTTGTCTCTGAAATAGAAAGCACCAGACTGGGTGTTAATTTCAGAAAAAGCACCTGTAGAAGGACCACCACCTTTTGACCCTGTCATGTTTCACAGTCTTACTCCCTCCTCCTCCTAATGTCTTTTTAATAATCTTGTAAATCATCAGGCCAGTACTTTAACTTGAAAATTGGAAGTAACACAATCAAGATCCACATAACGGGTGTCCCCCATATTCCTGGCATTTAGACTTGCCCCCCTCTTCCCCCAATCACTGACTTGCAAGTATTTGCTTCCGGATCTGCTGTCCCAGCTAAAGCTCTCTACTTCACACCTCTGCATTCCTATATGAATTCTGCTTGGCTAGGTGCCCCAGAAAGCCAAGCCCAAGGCCAAAGCTCAGATGTAGTATTTTATTAGGAAATGCAATTCTGGGATAGCAGGATGAAGGGAAAGGAGGCATGAAAAGGGATAAAAGTGAGAGCCAATCCAAGGACGAGATGCTATTGCCAAGCTGGCCACCTTTCGGGAGAAAGATCAAGTACCACCAATTGCTTGGTCTTATGGGACTGACATTCAAGGAGCCATATGACCAACTGTCACCTTGGGCAGCATGTCCAGAGAAGGAGGAAGAATTTATGTGCCAGCCCCTGTTACCCATTGGTCAAAGTTCACTTGGTGAATAACTGCCCAACTTGTCCATTGCGCAATGGCACTGAGCAGCCCCAAGGTATCGCTTGCTTAGTAGTAGGCCCAGGGCACGAGGTGAGAGGTTCCTAGTGCAATGACAGAAGGTGCTGTTGGGTTGTGCACACATGAAATTGGCCTGCATTCCTGCAGAGCTGGTTGCAGAGCAGTGGATGGGCCAGAGCAAATGACTCAGGGCCCAGAGATAGACAGGGCCGGGGACCTGAAGACCCATCTGCCAGACTCCTCCATGCCCCTGAACTGAATTGACTCCCCTGCACAATTTGGGTTTCCTTGCCATGAAAGCAGGATGCTCTGAGAGTAGATACAAAACCTGTCAGTCACAGAGTCCCCTGCAGGTTACAGCCAGCCGTGATACCAGATATTTCAGATTGAAAGGTCAGTGAAACAGCTGGATGTGGTGGCACACACCTGTAATCCCTGCACAAGGAAGGCTGAGACAGGAGGATCACAGGTTTGGGGACAGCCTCAGCAACTTAGCAAGACTCTCAGCAACCTAGTGAGATCCTGTTTCAAAACAAAAAATAAAATAGGACAGGGATATAGCTCAGAGGTACAATGCCCCTGGGTTCAACCCCTAATATATACAAACAAACAAAAAAAGTTGGTGAAACAAATCACTACCCCACCCACTGCAGCTGGGCTCAACGCCCTCATTCACATTCCCCCTCCAGCACCTCCAGCACCCACTCTAGCTGCCCCTCATGCCCAGGCAGCACTGGGGCTTTCTGTGATGGAGTATTCTGTGATGCTTCCCTCGAGGGCTGACCCAGACCTCCATCCCTGAGCCCCTGGTTATCTTTTCCCTGTTGGGCTTTGGTTGGTACAGTTGCCCATTTATCATCATCATTACTCAAGACAGAAGCACCAAGAGACACTCTTGCCTCCCCTGGATCCCAGGCACGTTCTCCCTCCTCCTTCCCCATGAGAGTCAGGAGCAAACCACCAATTTACAGCAACCACTCATTGGCCTCTGGCACCCTGACCTGAGAAATCAAATGCCCCATGAAGTGTGCTACCCACCAGCCCTGAAACTAGAACTTCTAACTTGCTGGAAATTAAGAGTGCAAGATAGGAAACATAGTCTATAATTTGGTTATCGGGTGGTAGATGATGAGAGACTCCAATCCTCTTTCTCTCTCCCGGTTCCCAGACTCATACGTTCTAGCTAATGTCCCTAAACTAGGGCCTTGGCTGAGTCCTGCGCAGGCCATTCCATTGCTGTATAAGGACATCTGTTTCTGGGTAGTGAGTCACACTGAATAACAATTTGCCCATCGTTGCACTTTACACACGCTGTCATAAAATGTGTCTGAGATGATCTTATATGGGCGAGGTCAGTAGGTTGAAGCCTGGTGGGGAGGGAAGGAGAACCATACATGGAGAACATGTGGATCCGAGGGAGAGCAAAATGCTGCCGCCATCAGGTTGCAAGAGATCCGGTGTAAGTGACCCACCAGTGTCCGGCTGGACTCTGTGAGGGACGATGGTGCCACGAGAGAGCTCATCTCAGCCCTGCTCCCGGGAGCAGGAGCTAAACCATTCTTGGTGAGAGGGAGCCCATGCTGTCGGGCTCATGTTTAATCTCCATCCCTACCACCATGGCTACTGTTCACCGGCCCATTAAAACTGTACTCGGGCCGGGTGTGGTGGTGCACACTTGTAATCCCAGCACTTGGGAGGCTGAGACAGGAGGATCCGGGTTCACGGCCAGCCTCAGCTACTTAGTGAGGCCCTGTGCAACTTAGCGAGACCGTGTTTCAAAATAAAGAATAAAAAATAGGGCTGGGGGTGTAGCTCGGAGGTAGAATGCCCCTGGGTTCAATCCCCGATACTGCAAAAAAAAAAAAAAAGTGTACCCGGGTGACCGAGATAGAGGTTGGTGACATGCACAGGATGACTCACCCTGCCCTTACGGTTCCTGAGAGACTCCATCTCAGTGTATTCTCTCTGGCGAACATTGCCATGAGACACAGAGCTCCACATGCTCTGTGCCCACTCACACATGAAGACTCATGTTTTCCTCAGACTTCCTTGTTCATTATCTTCCAATCTTTTCCTTCTACTAGAACAGTCTATTCATTCCTGCTACCAAAAGGGTGTGTATGTATGTATATGTATGTGAGTGAGTGAGTGTATCTCCTCACCTCAGGCCATTTCTCTATCAATGCAACAGCAATAACTAAGTGTACTGCTGGAAGTCCTGCATGATAAGGATATTTCCCTTTATCAATCTTTTGGGGTGATACTTGGTTGGAACTGAAATGTAGAATTAGCCTGATTTGGGCCAGCACCAATATAGCATTCCAACCTATCTATGAACTATAAACCAGTCCCAAATCATTCAGTTGATCATAAGTAACGCCACGTCTACCACCATGGTGTGAAATGAAGGAGAGGTATCAGTACTTCAGAAGTTGAGGACAAGGTAGACCATGCCACCTGTTTACGTACTTTATTCACATCTCTATATTTTTAAGCTTGATTCAAAACCAGGTGGCTTCCACGGGCAGCAGTGAGGGTGAGTTTTTGAGGGCTACTCCTGGTACTACTTTCTCAGCCCAGGTCCCTCAGAGAGCAGATCCTGGGATTTTAAAAAATGATAATAAAATGCTGGTCATGGTGGTGCATGCTTGTAATCCCAGTACTTGACAGGCTGAGACCGGAGGATCCGGGTTCACGACCAGACTCAGTTACTTACTGAGGCCCCCGCAACTTAGTGAGACCCTGTTTCAAAATAAAGAATAAAAAATAGGGCTGGAGGTGTAGCTCAGAGGTAGAATGCCCCTGGGTTCAATCCCCAGTAGTGCATAAAAAAGCTAATAAATTAAATGACACATATATGTTAGCACTTTATCAGAGAATACATTCCAAGAGAAGAGGGATGAGGGAAAAAAAGAGTGAGACAGAGAAGAAGAGAGCCCATCCAGGTTGTGATAGTAAGCAGACCATGTCTTGCTGCTGAGCATGGCGGACTGCACAATCTAGAAGGAGTCCAAGGGACCATAGAAATAACTACCTCAGACAACCCCACGGTGGGAAGTAGCAGTAAGAATTTACCAATCAGCCTCCATACCTGATTTGTCAAAGTTTGCCCTGTGATGCAGTTTCTCCCCTATATTCCTGGGTTGTGTGCTTGGGTCCTGGTTTGCATCTGGGTGGCATCTCGGATCTTAGCACCAAAAGCAAAGCCCAGAGTGGAGGATTAGAGGCCTAAGTCAGAGTGCAGCTAGGCTGAAAATCCATAAACTCAGTGGGAGCTTATGCAGCGCTCTTTCTTGGAGTAACTGCTAGGCAGGAACAAGTGCTCATGGGCCCTGGAGACAGGTAAGGTTAGGAGATATGAAGTAGGAGACTGACTGATACCTTTTTCTATCTATGTCTCTTCCCTTCCCCAAGCCCTGCTTTTTATTTCCTGATTTTTTCTACTGAAATTTATACCCCTACTAATAGCTTTCATGTACAGTGCTAGTAATGTGCTGTCCGTCAACCCTTCCTCCCACCCTCCAAATATATGATCCACTATAAACAAAAGCATAAAATAAGCAAAGGGAGTTTCTGTAGTCTTCTCAATCCCATCTTTTCAGTATTCTTGTTATTCTTTTGAGATCATTCCCCTAAGATATCCTTCAACTCGATAAAATAGGTATGTGTTACACACTTATCATGAGCTCGGCATTGTGCTATGAAATAAGAATAAGATTAAAGATGTGGCCCTGGTCCTGATAAGCTCACATCTATCAGGAGAAAACATACAAAAATAGGGCACCTCTCCCAACCTAGAGGACAAACCAAGTTTTCTCCAAAGAGATGACTTCTGAGCCAAGTCTTAAAGGAATTGGTCGGGAAAAGTTGATGGAAAAGCCTCCCAAACAGGGAAAACCCCCCAATCAAGGCATAGAGCATTCAAATAACTGCAATTGGTTCTGTTCCTTGCATAAAATGTGCCACAGTGAGAGGCTAGCAGCCAGTCGATCATGTGGGATATTTCACATCATAATAAAGAACTAGTTCTTAGTAAGCGATATCAATTTACCATAAAATTTCAAATAGAAAGAATGACTCCAGATTGGCTTTTAGTTACGTTACTCTGGTTAAAAAGTAGAAGATCAATTTATAGCAGTGGAAAGACATTGTCGTGTTACTGCAGTTGTCCAAACAAAGGGTGACAAAGATCTGCACAAGTACCAGTTCCAAAGGGTTAGAAAGTAATAATTTAGGGATATGCTTAAGTCATAGTATCAGAAGTTGTATTAGTCGGCTTTGCATTGCTGTGACCAAAATTCCTGTCAAGAACAACGTAGAGTCAGGAAAGTTTATTTTGGTCCACGGTTTTGGAGGTCGCAGTCCATGGTTGGCCGACCCCATTGCTGTGGGCCTGAGGTGAGGCAGAACATCATGGTGGAAGGGTGTGGTAGAGGAAGGCAGCTCAGTTCATGGTAGCTGAGAAGCAGAAAGAAAGGGGGAAGGGGCAGGGAGAAGGTCAACCCTTCCAGACATATGCACAGAGACCCACTTCCTCCAACTAGGTTCCATCTCCCAGTAATCCATCCAGTTATCAATGGGTCAACCAAATGGATTAATCCATGGATGAAGTCAGAGCCTTCATGATCCAGTCGCTGCCTCAGAGCCCCAACT
Organism: Glis glis; assembly: GCA_004027185.1. Lineage (NCBI taxonomy): Eukaryota > Metazoa > Chordata > Mammalia > Rodentia > Gliridae > Glis > Glis glis. The sequence continues at coordinate 174,228 of PVJS01000075.1, forward strand.
CTGCACCTTGCTGCCTTAGGGACCAAACTTCCAACACATGTGCTTTTGGGGAACATTCCAGATCTAAACCATATAGCCATATTTTGTAATCAGTGACATATAGAAATGGAGATAAGCACAGGTATGTTGGATAACTCAACGGTTTCCATTTCTTTTTTTTTTTTTTTTGCGGTACCGGGGATTGAACCCAGGGGTGTTCTACCTCCGCGCTACACCCCCGGCCCTATTTTTTTATACTTTATTTTGAAACCGGGTCTCACGAAGTTACGGAGGGCCTCACTAGGTATAGAGAAAGAGGGAGACAAGGAGAGAGAGAGAGAAAGAGAGAGCTGAGGCTGGCCGCGAACCCGGATCCTCCGGTCTCCGCCTCCCAAAGTACTGGGATTACAAGCGTGCGCCACCACGCCCGGCTAACGGTTTCCATTTCTGACTTGGGTTCCTAAGAGAATATGGTGTGATTAGCAGGAATTGAGAATATAAGAAGATATATAAGTTTGGCAGAAAGGGTGATACAATCAGTTCTGTATACATTGACACTAATGTGCTCATGGAACATTCAACTGGATATCTAGAAGAAACCTAGAGCTATAAATATCACCATTGATTTGTTGCTTAAAAATATAAGAATATATGAGATCACCCAGGTAATTATCTAAAGGATGGAGATGAATGAGTCATGAATGTATTCCTGACTATATTCAGTGTGTAAAGACGAGGCAAAGGGTAATGTACAAGGAGAAAAAGGGAATAGAGAGAGATTCAAGAAGAATCAAGGAAGAATTCTGAAGGTCAGGTGAGAGATGCCGGATAGGTACAAGAAGAGAAACACTTAATTCTCTGATAATGAAGAGAAAGACATAGGTAAGTATCTAAGTCTGGATGTAGATAAATTTGATATTAGAGCTGGCGGGCCAGATGGCCCCAATTTTTCCAGTAAAGTAGGGAGTGAGAGATTCATGATGAGCATGAGGATTGAGCTGGTCCCTTGGTGAGAGGAGAGCAGGGATAGCTTAGCATTTTGTGATAAGAGGATAAAGAATGAGCACGATGAAGAGAAGGTGAACAGCCTTGATAGTCAACCCCATGTTATATGCCATGATTCGGAGTTTCATTGTATAGTCCTTACCAGCGAACTGACACAGAGCAGGAAAGAAAGAGTACTGTGGGACCCTCAGGGTAGAGGTCCAGAGGGGCATGGGCACTGGAAGAATTAAGTTAGGGGTCATTAAAGCAGCATCTTCTCACTCCCACCCCAAGCCCCATGAGTTCCAGCCCTAAATCTTTTTTTTCTTCTCCATCAAATCATATTCATCCTATATCTCATGCTTTTGAAATCTAGCTAAGTGAATTACAATAATCTGTTGAACTAATTTGCAATAAGATATTGATGGCTAATGAATTGCTTAATATGGTATCTGTCTCAGAAAACAGACTCCTGATGATAATGACTTAAAACAGTAGTTCTTGTCTAGGGATATATCAGAGTCACCCATGGTGCTATTTAAACACTAAGCTGCCCTGGGTTCCACCCTAAGAAACCCTGGTTCAGTGATGGATGCAGATTTTGAGATGAAGCTGGGCATGTGAATTTTTACAAATACCTCCATTAAATACGCAGGTTAATGGAGAAGATGGAGAGTAGATGAGACTTCTAGCTACTCACATCAAATACTTCTGTTGTAATTGATTATGCTAGCCACTGCTTTTTGTCTCTTGGTAAAACTTTTCTCTCCCTACCTTCTTATTTCATATGCACCCCTGCCCAACGTGAGTAACCCTTAGGTAACCTCAGTATCCTTTTTCTGTACATGCACATGAATTCAGCAAAGACACTTGCAGACTTTCTCTGAGGTTCAGAAATAGCTTTAGAAGCTACAGTTTACAGTGATGTAGCCAATGTGGTATAAATCTCAGGCCACCAGTGGCCATCCTCCCAGATGTTGGTAGAAGTTGGTCTACAAAATGAAGACCAGCAGACATAAGCAAAAATGACCCGAGTCCCTATATGAGCCCCTGTTCCTGTCTTCCTTTAATCCTGTTCATGGCACCAGTATCCTTCCTAGTTATGGGAGCCAACAGAATTGGTTTCAGTCATTTGCAACTGAAGATGCCCTGATGAACACATATATATGTAAGGCAAATCCTTAAGTACATTACCCTTCCATTCATTTCTCTGAGTTTGTGTCTGTATGTGGATAGGAAACCCTTTTACAGTTACATGTCTGATGCTGTAGCAAAATAGAACTTTACAAATGTGACTGTTGAACAGGAAGGCCAGTCTGAACTAGATTGTAGAATTTATCTTGCTGGAAATGTTATATTCAAGAATAAAAACATATAGGATTATCATAGGAGTTTTCTGCGGTCCCGTTGTTAATAGAGTTTGGAAATATCGTATTGCATAGTAAGAAATCTGAAGATTTAACTTCTAATCTTGGCTTTACATTATCCAGCTACATGTCTTGGGTGAATTTTTTTGGGGGGGAGGGATTTTTCAATTTACTTTCAACTACAAAATGTAACTTATGCAATTCTGTCTTTTAGAAAAATAAGCTTTAAATTGTTAAATATCTATGGACACTTTTTTAAAGTGTTCAAAGTGACATGACAGGTTGTTCTCAATTTAAATACTCTCTTTTACCTTTTCTATGATTTAAATTTTGTGAAGCAAACCTGTGTGATAAACATACCCATATTCTACAGCCTTATCCCAATCAGAATATTCATAAATGAAGGCCTGAATCAGTGAACTTGGGAAGTACCCAAGTGAACAGGTGGACGTGGTACTGCCACAGAGGGAACAGGGAGAAATCTCTATCAAGAGCCAAAAGCAGTAAACTCACCATTGCTTCTTATTCCTCCTAAAGGCAAAGCTGTAGAAGAGAAGCTCTGGATTCCCCTTTAAATTGTCCCCATGAGATAATTAAACACAGATCCTTTATTTCCTGGGAAGGCTCCCATATGGATAAAAGATGTGAAAGATCAAGGCAACACATGTGAAAATGTGTCAAGTAAAAAAGAAAACTCACTTATTTGAACATCTTTAAAAATCAAGATAAAAAAGAAAGTACCAGGGGAGTCATAAAAAGTTAGCTCCAGGCCAGAGAAATGTTGCTTTTAATTTCTATACAGTAGAAGAAAATTTAGTGCCACGAATAACATTTCATTAAAATGTGCACCTTTCAAGATTCATATGATCAAATTTGAATGGGAGAGACAGCATAGGGCAGTTTAAACTGCCTGAGACATGCTGACTTAGCATTTACTCAGTAAACAAGACCAGCTACTTGGTGGAAAAACATATAGGGCATCACTTTAAGCACAAATATGGGGTCAATTTCAAGGAAAATGAAACCAGCGAAGGAAAAATAATCCCATACCTTTTATATTCTTCAACCCTTTAAGACCGTGCAGGGAGTTTGTTGAGTTATATATGTGCCTGCACATGGCTCTGTAAAGATCCCACCACTTCAGGTGTGGAAATCCTAATGCACAGAGAGAAGCACACCCAGGCAGAGGTGTAAAAGTCAAAAAGCAAGAGATTTTTCTGTAACCTTTCCAGTAGAGCTACTTCACCTGAAAACCTTTTGCTTCATTCTGTGATTTGGGCTCCGACATTATCTTTGGTGGTTTGAGCAAATTATGACATTCAAAATTCCTAAAGACATTTATGCACATATAGGCTATTCCTGTGATTTAAAACTTAGCCTGTTGCAACAGTAAAAATAAAACACTGGAAAAATATAAGGTTAGCCGGATGTGGTGGCACACGCCTATAATTCCAGTCCTTGGGAGGTTGAAACAGGAGGATCACGGGTTTGAGGCCACCCTCAGCAACTTAGTGAGACCCTGTTTCAAAATTAAAAATAAAATAGGGCCGGGCGTGGTGGAACACGCTTGTAATCCCAGTACTTTGGGAGGCGGAGACCGGAGGATCCGGGTTCACGGCCAGCCTCAGTGCGCTCTCTCTCTCTCTCTCTCTCTCTCTCTCTCTCTCTCTACTTAGTGAGGCCCTCCGCAACTTTGTGAGACCCGGTTTCAAAATAAAGTATAAAAAATAGGGCCGGGGGTGTAGCGCGGAGGTAGAACGACCCTGGGTTCAATCCCCGGCACCGCTAAAAAAATAAAATAAAATAGGGCTGAGATGTATCTCAGAGGTAGAACACTCCTGGTTTCAATCCCCAGTACCAACAAAAATAAAATAAATAGTGTATATAAATATATATGACTCACTGTTTGTCAAGCATGCTGAGTTTGAACTTGGTTTATCTGACTACATTTGTGGTAGTGATTTTCAGCTCTGGCTGTATATTAGAATTACCCAGGGGGATTTTTCTAAAAATGCAAATAATCTAGACTAATGAAATTGGAAATTCCGGGAGCATCCGTCGAAGCCCAGCCCCCATCTTCCATGGTTCTGGGCTCTGCATTCCCTAGACTGGACCTTTTTCCTGACTATGGATACTCTTCTGCCCCCCTTCTCACAGGCCCAGATGCCACTAACTTTTCTACTATTATCCTCCCACTCTTCACAAAAAAATACCCTACAACTCCAGGCTACTTCCACACTCTACATTTTCTGCTCTGATGGAGAGAATTAGCCATGCTTGTTGCTTCTACATATTCTGAGTCCCCGATCTCAACGTGGCCCTTCATAAGGCCTGTTAATGTTTTCAAAGGACTTTCTCTACAGACTGCTTCTACTTTTCAATCAGCCCAGAAATGTTTATTGGATGTTCACTCTGTATTGGGTTTAGATGGTAAATATAAAATTTCAAACACGATAGCGGGGTTCCCTGATTTAAAGAGCCTACATGGGAAGAAGGGAAGCACACAATGAATGTGGACAGATAAATGAATATGCAAAAGTAGACAGTGGGTATACACTATGAATGTAGACAGATAAATGAATATGCAAAAGTAGACAGTGGGTTCACACAATGAAGAAGCTCAAATAGAGTAAGGTGGTGAGCGGGTGACGGTGGGTTTGGGTTAGGGGTGGCATTTTCCCTAGATGGCCCAGGGAAGGCCTCTCGGGGGGATCATATTTTTTAGTTGAGACCTGGAACATGAGGAGACAGACTGGAAAATACAAAGGCCCTGCAGTGAGAGTGAGCCTGGTGTGTCTGGTGGATGCAAAGAGGGTCGTGTGGTGACAGCAGAGGGCAGGGAGAAAGCAGGGAGAGCCGGAGGCACAGAGCCCGGCAGGGAAGAGATGAAGGGGATCTTCTGGGTCATGATGAGGATTTTTGGTTTTATCTTAAAAATCAGATCAGACATGAGAAACCCACTCGGAGTCTTAAGCAGGAGTCCTTTATGATCTGAGGACGGCGTCTGTCCCTTTGCTCTTTGGCCACCCGCCATCGGACTTCTGCTGCCTTCGCTCTTCTGACGATGATCTACCAGACGTCAGCACGTAGTCCGTGAGGCCAAGTCCGCTGGATTCTCTGTACTTTGCTATGTCACTTGGCCCAGTTCCTCACTCTCTTCCTCTCACAATTTTTCTTTCCTTGAGTTCTACGATATCCTTCTCTCTAGGGTTTAATTCTTCTATTCTCCCCACTTTCTGACTCCTCATTTTCCTTTGTGGGCTTCTCTTTCCCATTCATCCTTAATGGCTAGTATCCCTCAATGTTGTGTTTTTAGCCCTAATGTCTCCTTACCTTGCATGCCAACTGGAGCAGGCGAATCTATCCTACAGGCTTTAAATACATCTCTGTCGTGAACGATCCTTAAGCCACAGATTCATCCCAGGCCTCTTTCCCAAGCTCTGGACATGTGTATACAGTGACCCCCTCTGCATCCTCATACAGATGTCCCCTGGATACCACAAAGTCACCAAGTCCCGAACTGAATTCATAAGCATCTCTCCAGAGTAGTCCTTCCTTCTGTGCTTTCTGTCTTATTTATTTATTGGTACTGGGGAATGAACCCAGGGGCATCCCCAGCCCTTATTTTTCATTCTTTATTTTGAAACCAGGTCTCCCTAAGTTGCGGAGGGCCTCACTAAGTTGCGGAGGGCCTCACTAAGTAGCTGAGGCTGGCCGCGAACCTGCAATCCTCCTGTCTCAGCCTCCCAAGTACTGGGATTACAAGTGTGCATCACCACACCCAGCCATGCTTTCTGTCTTAAAGAATGAGACCGTAGTTAATAAGTGGTTCAAGCTAGAATCCTACATATCAGACCTCATGCCTCTCTCCCCTGCCCTCAGCATCAGGTCAGTCCCTTCAGTCCAGCTCATCCCACCTTCACAGCATCCTTCTCTCTCCCGACCACAACTGCCTCAACGCAGATCCTCGCTCATCTCCTGTCTGCGTCAATTCCACACTCCCTAACTGGTTTCCCTGCCTCCCGTCTCCCTTCCAGTCCATGTCTCAACTGCAGTCATAATGCTATTTCTAATGTGCAAATGATCCTGGACTTCTCTTCTTAGATCCGTAAGTGGTTCTCTACCCTAGCTCTTTTTCCTTGAGAATGAATCAAAAACCTAAACAAGATTTCATAGCCCTCCATGATGTGGTCCCTGCCTACTTCTCCCTTCAAACTGCTTTCTTACTATTCTCTGGCTCTAACTCCACACCTAACTATAACAAGGTATTTGCTATTCCTTGGCCGCCTTTTCCTCTCGCTTTCCTTGGAGCTATTGTCTCTGCCCGCCCGGCAGTCTTGGGTCACATCTCATTTCTACTTGGTGGCTTCAGGCCTCAAACTCCCATAAGAATTCTCCAAAAGCAAAATGAAGTGAAAGGCTGACTCATGATGAGTGCAGATGTTATCACAGCTAGGTCCAGGATAGAGGGACCCTGTGTACCATTTTTTGGAAAGAGCCCAGCATATATCAATAAAGCTACAGTTGAGTTTATGAGGCAAGAGAGTGGGCAAGGGGTCTGGGGTTATGGGATATGTATCTCATTTTTTTTTTGTACTAGAGATTGAACCCAGTGGTATTCTACCGCTGAGCTACATCCCCATTTTATTTATTATCTTGAGACAGGGTCTCACTAAGTTGCTGAGGCTGGCCTCCAGTCTGTGATACTCCTATCTCAGCCTCCCACATACTGGGATTATAGGCATGCACCACCACGCCCAGCTGTATCTCACCTTTGTGGGCATGGGTGGGAAAGGTTTGAAAGGATCTTAAGCTGATTCAGTGAGCAAAGAGAGGGAGCACCCAACCTAGATGGGCCAGGCAAGCATGAACATGGAGCATCTCAGAGCCTTTCGGCACAGATATCCAAACACCCTCATGGACATCAAGGTGATTTCCCTGCCTACAAGACTCGTAAATTGTAAGTTCCAAGAACTTAGACTAACCCTAGGAAAAAGGAGAAGAAAATATGAATTAACCCAGATTGAAAGAAAAATTAATCTGAGGTACTCTAGTGAAATGGGAACTCAAAAAGCAGATGAAGTCAAGTTAAAGGAAAACAGATTTCTTGCATACCTGTATTGCGAAAGGAGTTTTGTATCACCCCACCTATTACTCTGAAGAGTGGTCACCTACCTATTAATTTGTCTCTTTAATGGGATTATAAATGCCCTATGGTATTGTACCCATAACCTAGAGTCTGGTTAATAATGGTTGATCAATAAACATATGGGAAAATAATAAATAAATGAGCAACTGTTTTAGAACCAAAAGCAAGTCACAATTAAGAACTCTGAGAGTGAGAGTCTCGGTGTGTTGAGGAGAGAGACAAGGATGTAAGGAAGGATGGAGCAATGGGTTTTAGTGGCAGTATGGATATAGGGCAATAGGAATGCAGGAAGGAATAGCTAAAATGTGTACTGAAAATCCAGGAAGGCTTCAGAGAGGAGATGACATTTGAGCTTAGGTGCAACAGTAGAGAGCAGGTCTTGATGACCAACAGGATACCATGCCAGACCCAAGTAAGGAAATCGCCTGCTCAGAATTTGTATACACACTGGCTCCAATGAGAAGCAAGACAAAAAGAACAAAGATGAATGAGTCAGCCAGGACCTAGGAACCTGTCAGTGATGACCTAGTATAGGGATCTGTGAAGAGCCTCACAGGTAATGTGCATTCAAACAAGCATGAGTTCATCCTTCTTCCTTTACTTTTTTTTTTAACATTTCTATATGGTGTCATCTCCGCATGACTTTTGTCTGATGGATGACAGTCCCCAAACTGTGTCCACTTGACCCTCACAGGTAGTGGAATATCTCTAAGATTTTAAGGAATAGGTCCAAACCTCAGAAGCCAGAAATTTCAAGTTAGTTTGCCCTCCTTTCTCTGCCAAGGTCTTTTTCTACACAGTCAATTAAGCGATTGCAACATATGGTTAGCGTGGATGCAGGACTAAAAAGGAAGGCCACGCTCTTTGCAAATGCAAAATCCGTACTCAAGCCAAGGCCTGATGTGAGGAGCAGCCAAAGTCTTTATTCTCGGGGCTCCTTCCATTCCACTTCTACGAACCACCCTGCTTCTCCTTCTGTTTGCTTTTCGCTCCTCTTCCCTTTCTTCTTCTCCCATCCCTGCCCCTCTCTCTTCAGGCAGCAGAGTGAAACTCTCTGTTGCTAAGCGTGAGTCCCAGCTCTGCTGGTAACAAACTGAATGACCGTGATCATCCAGCCCAAGGGCTCTCATACTACAGTCTTCATCATTTTCATCTGAAGATGTTTTTCTTTATAAGCAGATTCATGTGGCTTCATCTATAAAGATTTGGATTCGAATATTCTGGGATGAGGTCCAGGCATTGATATTTTTAAACTGCTTCCCCAAGAAATCCTGAAGTGTATTTAGTATTGAGAATCACCATTTAAATTCTCCCTCTATACATTAATTTCTTTTTTTGTAAAGTAGATTCATGGGCCTGAAAGCTGTTTAACCCATTAAGTCCCAAGTTTTCAATTCTGAAAATATTTCAATTAAACTGACACAGGCATATTGAAGTAGAATGGGAACCATAATCTAGAGCTAATACATCATTATATTAATTAATACTATTGCATTATAATTATTATAATTGTACTATTATATAATTATATTATGTACTTAAGTTTTTATAAGTGGTCCACATCTGGGATGATGACACAATATGGCTTAAGTAAAGTTCATTTGGGGGGTTCCCAGGGATTGAACTCAGGCCCTAGTGAATGCGAAGTTCCATCAATGAACTATATCTCAGCCTCAGTTTAAGAAAACATTAAACTTTCTGGACTATGAAGTTCTTCACAAAGACCCATACCACTGTAGAAAAGTTTGGTCAGGACTAAGAGCTAAAGGGGGGGGTGATGTTGCCAGTAAGTGGGGGAAGAAGGACAGAGGGGTAGATGCTAGTAACTTTGTCCATCATAGGTTCTGGTATTTCTTTTCTTTTTTTTTTTTTTTTGCAGTACCGGGGATTGAACCCAGGGACGTTCTACCTCCGCACTGCACCCCCGGCCCTATTTTTTATACTTTATTTTGAAACCGGGTCTCACGAAGTTGCGGAGGGTCTCACTAAGTAGAGAGAGAGAGAGAGAGAGAGAGGGAGAAAGAGAGAGAGAGCGCTGAGGCTGGCCACGAACCCGGATCCTCCAGTCTCCACCTCCCAAAGTACTGGGATTACAAGCGTGCGCCACCACGCCTGGCCTAGGTTCTGGTATTTCTAATAGCAGAGGGTTTGGTGATTTTGTTTTGTCATTCCTAAGGAATGTGTCTTTCCGAAGAATGTGTTCGTTGAGAAAAGTACCTTTTCAATCATATATTTGGACATCTGATATAATACAAATTCTCTCATTCCTTTCTTTTAATATAAAGTCTTTAGCCAAGTGATTAGTGAAGCTTTCTATTCTCCATTCTGTGCATATGAATATCTGGCAAGAATAAGAATGAATGATTCCTGGAGGCACGTACCCTGGGCATTCTTAGGAAGAGGATGGGTGCTCAGTGCTTCTTGGTGTTACTGGGTTAGCCATGCAGCCTGCTGAACTCCAGAGAGCTCTTCCATCTTGATCTAAGATAGGGGTTTGATAACAGAGGGGAACACTTCTAAAGCCAATGGGTTTAAACAGCTACAGCCTGCATATGCGCCAGGGCTCATGTTTGATCCCATTATTTTGAATCCTAGACATCATCACAACTCTAGTTTAATGTGTCAATGAGTATTAGGTTGGGGTTATTACACTTGAGGCGCAGCCGGTTTCAAAAAGCAACATGCCTGTTTATAAACCTTCTACTCTTCTTTAGTCATCACAGAAACATGGAGAAAGCAAATTAGTCCATGAAAGAAAACATTCTGTAAACACGAATCCACTTAAGGAAAAAGGTAGTCTTCAGTGTGTGTTCTAGGGTTCTTCAGAGGAATAGAACCAATAGGGGTGTGTGTGTGTGTGTGTGTGTGTGTGTGTGTGTGTGTGAGAGAGAGAGAGAGAGATTTATTATGAGAAATTGGTCATGCAATTATAGAGCCTAAGAAGTTCCAATATCTGCCATCTGCAAGCTGGAGGTCCAGGAATTCAGTCTGGGTCAGAAGGCCAGAGAGCCTCCATTTATAGGAGGAATTTGTGTGTGTGTGTGTGTGTGTGTGTGTGTGTGTGTGTGTGTTGTGTTGCTGGGTATTGACCTTTTGGAACTCAGGAGTGCTCTGAGCTACACCCCCAGCCCTTTTTATTTTTCATTTTGAAACAGGGTCTCACTAAGTTGCCAAAGCTGGCCTCGAATCTGCAATCCTCCTATCTCAGCCTCCCAAGTACTGATATAGGTGGAATCTTAAAAAGCCAATTTTATAGAATCGGAGAATAGAAAGGTGGTTACCACAGGTTAGAGGTGGGTGGAATGTAGAGGATCACAGAGATATTAATAAAAGGACACAAAATTTTTGTTAAAAAGGAGGAATGAGTTCAAAAGATCCATTTCACAACATGGTGATTATAGTTAACAAAAATGTATTGCCTACTTGCAACTGGGAAAAGAATAAATCTTAGATGTTCTTATTCCCCCAAAATGATAAGTATGTGAGGGAATGCATATATTAATTAGTTTTAATTAACCATGGTAAACAGAGATTTTGGAGTCAGCCACATGTGAGCTGGAATCGCTGTTCCATAGTCTAATGACGGGGCTACTGTGCGCTTCCCTTTCCTCCCTGGTGAAACCAGAACAGTGATAACATGTGCCTCACAGAGTTTATGGGAGCATGAAGAGAAATGATGCATGCAAAAGACTTGCCCATATTGAATGTTAGCATGATTAATATTTGCTTTGAATTGACTAACTATAGATTTCTGGTCTTGGTATTTAGAGAAGTCGATAAAGATGATCCAAAGCTACCACATCAGGAAGGCGCACAGTTGGCCAATCATATCGTAGATCTGGGTAATAAGACATTTTCAATCACACCTTGTGATCCATCTGAATAAAATTCCTATAAAGGGCTCATTTTCCTAAGAGGACATTATAGAACAGAAACCCTTGAAACATATCTCTATTTTTCAAACTGCTCTTACAAGCTTTCCATACTCCGTGATTCAATTCAAAGAATGTAAATCAAATCAACAGAGAATAAATGGCAAAAGTCTTATTTGCAAAAGTCTCGGGAAGTAAAGACAGGGATGGGGACATGCATTTCCATGCTGACCAGGTTGTCTGCCAGCTTGCTGGAGAGGTGCTATAGGAAAAGGAGAGTTCTGGAGTTCAGCAATGTGGAATTCACAAGCATGGTGACGTTAACCACTTCCCACCTGCCTCTACAGGAACTATTTACCTCCTACTCCTTTCAATCTTTACTTGCCTGTATGGACCATGTTATTAAAACACACACAGATATACACAGATAAACATAGGCAAAGAAAAGCACTGAAAAAATAAACAATATAGAGTATTTTATCACCCCACACACACCTTCATGGTGAACTCAGCGTCTCAGAAAATGATTTCAAGTTTGCAAGCACATAATTTGAGAGACCTACTTTACAGAGAGAAAACACGGACAAAACCAGACAAGAATGATGTGGTTTGTGTTGTAACTTTAATATGTGTTAAATATTCAGTTATAAAAAGTCTCCCCTTGCATTTCTAATTATAAACTGACATATTCATTTAAACATTGTCAACAAGAAATCAGAATTCTCACTTTTTAATGCTTCAGTGGGAAAAAAAAACCCTTAAGGTTTGATATCACACACTAAAAAAAAACCAACTTTCTCATTTTAAAGGTTATTATATCAAGTCTTTCTTTGAAAATGAATTGTAACGTTTCCTGGTCTAGTAATGCCAACCTAGCAGTAAGAATACAGCTGTTTTTATGCTACTATAATTTCAACAATTTTCATTTTGTATTTCTATTTAATACCTTTAAAAACAGAACAGGCTTATAATAAAATAGAGAAATTGGAAAAAATAGTGGCTAGTTACAAATGAGATGCAAATTCTTCCCTCAATTTTCCCAATTTTCATAAAACACAAGATTCATAAATAAGAGAGAAATGGTCAAATCAACATGTTTCCCAAGAAACCTCCCCATTCAAATATTAGGCACCTGGAGGGGGAGGTGTATCCAGATTTTTGTACGTGTGCAGCAGCGATTCTGTAATTAATTTATTTTGAGCTTTATGAAAAGCATTCTTTGTCCCTAAAGAGAGAGCCTTGTAGTTTTCACTGGGTTCTTTTATCGTGACCCTCAATCAGCTGAGCCTGTTACATTCTTTTTTTCCTAGATTGAGTACTATCCTCCTTGACTCCATTCCTTTTTCTGTTTTAATCCCTTTTGTAAGGCGACTATCCAGAGAAGCATGTGTCCGAGAGGTGGCATGGCAGGGGAGCTTAAGCCTTCAGGCTTGTTGTGCTATTTCCAAAGCCATGCATGCCCAAACAATTAGGGATGTCCTAATATTTTATATAATGAAAGACATTTTGGCCCATGCACTGCCAAAATTGAATCATCAATGGAACCTATCACTCCATTAGAAAATCGCTTAACATCACCTAGCTATAATTGAGGAGGGTAAATAGGATGTAAAGGAGAAAAGAAAAATGCAGCTGAAAAAGCCAAACATGTAAGCCATACAGGAGCAAAAAAAAAAAAAAACAAATTTTTGGAGTCCTGTTTTTCAAAGAAGCTCTGACAGTTTAGAAACCATGATTTCACAAATAATAATGCAATTTGTAAAAATGTAAGTGAGTGGATTTTACATATATATGTATATATGTGTGTGTGTGTGTATATGTCAAATCCACTATATGCATATGTAAATCTATATATATGTAAAATCTATATATATGTAAAAGCGTATATATGTATATGTATATATATATTTTTCATATATATATATATGAAAAATGGGAAACAGACTTCAAAATAGGACAGCTCTGATTTGGATGTGGTTTGTCATCCAAGGGCTCATGCGTTGGAGCCTAATGCTCATTCTGGTGGTGTTTGGAAGGTGGGAGCTTGAAGAGGTGGAGGCTATGGAAGCTCACTGGGGGTGTTGCCCTTGGAAGGGATTGCGATAGTTCTCCTGGTGCCCTTAGTTCTCTTGAGAGCAAGCTGTTATAAGGAAGCCCCTCTTTGCATTCCGACTTCCTGTCTTTCCCTTCAGTCTCTCTCTTTTATGCACGCACACCACTGTGATGCGGTCATCCACCATGAGGTGATGCAGCTGAGGGGGATCCTCACTAAAGCAGGCACCACACTGACTGGATTATCACCCTCCAAAGCTGTGAGTTTGTTTCTAAGGTACCCAGCTCCAGGCATTTTGTTATAGTCGCGGAAAATTGACTAATACAGGCCTTGAATATCCTAAAATTATTATTAAATTGATTAAATAATATGAGAGGAGGTCATTGTTTTCTGATTGCAAAAAGAAATGCATGGAAAGGACTTAGAAAATAGAACCAATATAAAGATAATAAAATCAAATGATGACAATAATTGTATGATTTTGGTGTATTTCTTTCCAATGTTATTTTCCATGGATGTACATAGGTGTGAATGTTAGCAGTCATTAACTTGAAGCCCCTCAATGGGGTTTGTTTGGAGATGTGTGTATGTGTGCATACACATATATAGTTAATCATTTAAAATGAAAATTCACATAAAAACAGAATTTCTGCCATCTCTGAATAAAGTGCAAGGTCTGGCAACATACGGGCTGCAGTGGATCATGGCGAGAATAGTCTGGAGTTGGTAGGGCTGTCAGTTGCAGGGACTCCTCCCTCCAGCCAGCCGCCCGCCCCTCTGCTTCCTGTCCCTCCTCCCTGTCCCTCCCAGCTTTCTTATACTCTATACTTTTTTTCTGTGCCCAGTCCTCAATAAAAGTAGGAAAAGAGAAATATGGATGATGTGGAGATGAAAGGTCATTGTAAAAGAGAAAACTGTGGACACAGAAAAACAAGAGAAAGGAAGATGGCTGCGATTTTGTAGGGCACTTCCTTCTCTGCTTTACACTATGATACCCATCTCTGAACTCTGGGCACTTGAGCTTACAATCCCTGGTTGCAAACTAAAATACTGACATCACATTTAGATAACATGTTATGTCCTGCCTTCGCCAGTTATTTTATTTTGAAAGTCTTCCAAAGTTATTCCACCAAAACATGTTTTTAATGGTTTTATAATATCTCGTTTTACAGATATAAATTGTGTGTGTGTGTGTGTGTGTGTGTGTGTGTGTGTCTAATGTGTCATAACTTGTTGGACATTTAAGTTGCCTCTAATATTAATATGATTAGCACTTCTTTGAATATTCTCCTGCATAGATCTTGAAAAGGAAACTTTTAGAAATGGAATTGCTAGGCCCATTAGTAAGAACATCTAAAAAAAATTTGATATCTATTACCAATTTGCTTTCTAGACAACAAATTTAATACTCACCAGCCACATATGACTGGGCTCATTTCATTGAACCTCATTCTGACTTTTCATATAATCATTTGAGGTATTTATCAATTTAATGAGTAAAATGCTGCATCTCATTTTATTTTAACTTATATTTCTTTGGTTCTTTAGGAGATAGATTTTGTAGGCATGTTTCTGTTTGAATTCTTTCTTCAGTACCTTTTCTGGTTTTGACATCTGTATACAGTTTTTCTGTTATTGTATCTCTAGGGTTTTGCTCTTTTATAGATACATATATATTTAAGTCATTTTCTTATTTTAATGTTATACATGATATTTTTGATAAATAGATTTTTATGTACTCAAATGTGTAAAAATAGCCAAGCATGGTGCCTCACATCTGTAATCCCAGTACTTGGGAGGCTAAAACAGGAGGATCACAGATTTGAGGCCAGCCTCAGCAATTTAGTGAGGCCCTCCACAACTTAGTGAGACCCTATGTCAAAAATAAGGCTGGGGATATAGGTTAGAGGTAGAATGCCCCTAGGTTCAATCACTAGTATCACAACAACAACAACTAAAGCACAGTAGTTTTCTCTGTATTTTAATAAGGGCTTTTAATCTTAAAAAATTACCTTGTAATTGCTTTTACTTAAAAGCTGAGAAAGAAATTATCGAGACAAAAATTTACCACCCATATAGTTTCCTCCAATTTTCTATGATTTTAGTTTTACATTTAACTGCTCGACCTATCTAATATTTATTTTGGTTTCTAAAATGAATAGAGAATCTAATATTTTACCTCCATAGAGTTCTCACAGTATTTCAAACAATATTCATGGAGCAATAATTCTATTTCCTCTCTCTGCTATGTTTTTTCATTATATATTAGTTTTTTTCTATTCAAGGAATAATATAAATACTGAGTGCTATATTCTATTCCAATGATGTATTTGTCAAGTTTTTGTACCACTAGAACCCTACTGTAATTATTGTTGTTTGGATAGGTCTCTTTCCCCTTGGGAACGTGCCCTTCATAACAGTACTTATATATATGTCGGCTTTGATTTTTATGGTGAATATAAATCCCTTTCTGAACTCCAGACGTGTTTGTATAGTTTCCATTGCCTATACACTCAAAGACCTTTGATCATTCTGTAAACTCCAATAGACCTTCCATAAATGATATGCAGATGAGGGCCAAGGTGAGTGTTATTTTCTCCTATAAAGAACTAATTAGGAAAAGGTATTTACAATGGAGGGTATGAAGGTAAACAAGAGGTCATTGTATTACTATGGCTATCTTGCTCAGAAAGTACACAAAGAAACGTGGTTTTTAAAGAGGGGGCAAACAGGTAAACAATGAATCTTCAGTGACCTTAAAAGTAAACCTGCAAGCCGGGAGTGGTGGCGCACACTTGTAATCCCAGTACTTTGGGAGGCGGAGACCGGAGTATTCTGGTTCACAGCCAGCCTCAGCTCTCTCTCTCTCTCTCTCTCTCTCTACTTCGTGAGGCCCTCCGCAACTTCGTGAAACCCAGTTTCAAAATAAAGTATAAAAAAATAGGGCCAGGGGTGTAGCGCGGAGGTAGAACGCCCCTGGGTTCAATCCCCGGTACCGCAAAAAAAAAAAAAAAAAAAAAA